>QRDG01000664.1:182747-412393 GCA_012064385.1 Puccinellia tenuiflora | reverse complement strand
TTTATGTCCCCATCATCTCTTCCTATTCTCTGCCAAAGTGTCTTCTTCGTCCTCGCTCATGTCAACATAGTCTGTCTCATCTTCCTCTTCTAGTCGACGCATAGTGCGAGCATCAACAAGTTCCACATCGTCAGATCGATCAGCGTCCTCATCTTCCAACTCAACATCCTGGTCTTCACCCTCAACATGATAAATATACGATCAGATGAACCCATCTCATCCTGGTACGCGTCTTCGTTCCCTACATATGCGTCGTCCATCGCCACTCTCTTTTTCTGAAAATCATATACATGTCTGTGACTGAAAGTCTGGACAACTTTCCAAGGGTTGTCAAACTTTGTGTCATCCAAGTAGAAGCATGTTTCCGCTTGGCTTGCCAATATGAAGGGGGAATCCTTGTACCAAAGTGTGGAAGTATTAACGCTTTTAAAATATCCATCATCTTTCATCTTGGAATTCCTGCTCGCAAGGTCAAACCAATCACAACGAAACAAGTAGACAGATCTATCGCCGTGCTTGTTACTCTCCCATACTGCAACTCTAGAACTTCCTGCAGAACACCATAGAACTCAGTTTCTTCTTCATCACCAAAAGATGCCTTCGTCATTACGCCAGAATTCTGAGTCTTTAGATTCTTCCTCACGCGTCACAGTCGAAACCTAGCACCCTTTACATTGCAGCCAGAGTGTACCACTACACGTCTGTCTGGCCCATCAGCAAGCAACGTCAAATCTTCAGATACATTATTCAAATGTCTCACATGTTTTTTAAACCATGATGGGAACTCTTTCTGCCTCGCCTCGTCGATGTTATTCACACCCCTATCCATCAATTCTTCCCGGCAAACACTAAAAAAAAAACATTACCAATCAAAATTCGCATACAGATTAAATTATGACTCATAAGGTGAAGCAAACTTACTTTATATAGGACTCTGCCTTTCGCAATTGTTCAGCACATACCAAACCATTTTGTCAAATTCCTTTTCAAAAAGCTTCAAAATGGACTTCCCAAACCCTTTCGCTCCGTCTGAAAAAATGTCCAACTCATCTGGACCAGGTTTTCGATGGTTATCTTGGTTCCTATCTTTTTTATGAAATCTCGTTTCTATGTCATCCTTGAAAAATCTAGAGCAAAAGGTCAAGCACTCATCAACGATGTAGCCCTCGGCAATTGAACCTTCTGGCCTAGCTTTTTACGAACAGTGGACTTAAGGTATCCTAGTCTTCTCTCCACTGGATACATCCAACCGTAGTGAACAGGACCCCTTTGAATAGCCTCATCAGGAAGATGGATAGCTAAGTGCACCATTACATCAAAAAACGCAGGGGGAAGATCTTCTCTAGTTTGCATAGAATTATAACAATGTCAACCTTCAATCTTTGAAGCACATCAACTCTTAGGGTTTTCGCACACAACTCCCTAAAAAATCTCCCCAATTCGGCAATGGCCTCATACATTTCCTTTCCTGCAATTCCTCTAAGGCCAGCTGGCAAAACACGCTGCAGAAGTATGTGGCAATTAATCATGTGTCTTCATTCCAGTCACTTTACCACCATCGATATCAACACATCTTTCCCAGTTTGCACAATAACCATCTGGGAATCGAATTTTGGCCAATATCTGCACAGTTGTTTCTTTTTTTCCTTCACAAGAGTCCACGGTGCTGGGGGCTTCACATATTTTTCTCCCTGTTCTTCCATCCAGTAATTCTTCCTAATGTTCAATTTCTTTAAATCAAGTCTAGAATTAATAGTGTCCTTATTCTTTCCCTCAATTTCAAGAAGGGTACCAAGGATATTGTCGCATATGTTCTTCTCAATGTGCATCACATCGAGGTTGTGAGCCAATTTCAGTTCTGACCAATATGGTAGATAATGTAAGCTGACCTTGAGATGCCAAGTTGGTTCATCTTGTGGAACACGCTTTCGCTTTCTCAAATTAGGATTTTTGCCCGGTATAAAATCCTTAACCCTTTCTACCTTCTCCTTTATTTCTTCCACTGTGAACTTCCTTGGTGGTCCTCCGTCCTCAACTTTTCCATTAAAAGTTTGCTTCTCCTATAAGGGTGATCCGACCGAAGGAATCGACGATGACCAATATATCCAATCTTATTTTTAAAGACTCATAGCAAGGTTCTACGTCGCAATGCACGCATGCGAAAAATCCTCTAGTACTACGCCCAGACATGGTGGCATATCCAGGATAATCATGAATCGACCAAAGGAACGCAGCATGCAATTTGAATTCTCTATTTGTGCATGCATCATACGTGTCCACGCCTTTCCATAGGAGCATCATATCTTTTATCAGTGGCTGCATAAATACATGAAAATCCTTCCCGGGTGAGTACTTTCCCGGGATTAGCAACGACATCATGAAGTTGGATTGATGCTTGCACATCCATGGTGGGAAGTTGTACGGAATGACGAAAACAGGCCACATACTATATGCATTTGTCATACTACCAAAGGGATTGAATCCATCTGTAGCAAATCCTAGCTTTATGTTACGAGGATCTTCAGCAACCAACCAAACTGTTCATCAAAGTGCTTCCAAGCCTCACCGTCTGCTGGGTGCCTTAGAATATTTTTCTCAGCAACCCTCTTTCTTTGTGCCACCTTGTGTGCGTTGACATTTCCTCTTTAACAAAAAAATCTTTGTAAACGCGGAATTATCGGAAAATACCGAAGCACCTTATGAGGAACCTTCTTCCTTCCACTTGGATCTTTCCATCTTGATATTCCACACACAGGACAATGTGTATTGTCCTTGTGCTCTCCCCAGAAAAGAGCACAATCAAACTTGCAAACATGAATTGTCTCATAACCAAGGCCAACATCTGAAAGAACACTTTTAGCATGAGCAAAAGATTTAGGAAAGTCCACTTTTGGCAAAGCTGTACACAAAGTCTCAAGAAGTAGATCAAATGCTCTGTTTGTGATCCGGTTGTATGATTTCACATGAAGTAGCCTTATAATGAAGGCCAACCTAGTGAATGTGTCACATCCCTCATGAAGCTCCTTCTTTGCTTCTTCTACTAATTTTGCATACAAATTTCGGTTGCTAGGACCTTGATCTCCAGACTTGTGCATATCACGTACCAGATCAGATGCGTCGTCAACGTAATTATCTTCAACATAATTATCTTCAGCTTCTTCCTCAAAATCAGCATCGTCGTCGCTTTGATACGAACCATCATGGGTACTATGGCTTTGCTGATCACTGAAATCTTCCCCATGAAAAATCCACCTAGTATAAGTAATGGACATACCTCTGCAATTCACATGACGCTCAACCTCATCTTGATCCTGCTGTATCAGATTAAGGCAGTCAATGCATGGGCATAATATTGGTTCATCAGAGCCCAATCTTTCTCCATTACGCCCCCCTTTTTCTCGCACAAACTCCATAAACTGACTAACACCTTTCATGTAGCGAGGTGTCATCTTTTTCCCCTGAGTTATCCAACTGCGATCCATCACCTACAATTCATCGCAATGTCCACCAGAATATATCTTAAGAACGAAATAATTTGAATTGCAGATAGATCTAGTCCAAACAAATTACAAGAAACTCACCGCTACTGCGCCTACAAACGTGATCCCCCAACGTATGTGGTTGACTCGTCGGTGACCACGATCGTGTACGATGATCACCAGATCGCCTCGACGATGACCATGGACTCCTCGCCCCGACCTGTCCCGTAGCACGCGATCTGATCGAGAAAAGACAGTACGATCTATATCTATACATAGTCATAAGAGTCCTAACCGGACACGATTACAAATTTGCGTGCGATGGAATATAACTACAAAAATAACTAATACGATTGCTAAGACAACAACACACGATTATCCCAGCGGTACCACCTTGCGCGAGCGTTACATACGTCGCGGGTTCGACATGCGTAAGACCCAAATTTTTACCAATAATTCCTTTACCTGACAAGTGGGGTCCGCACTGTACCAACCTGACTGCTCGGTCCCACAATGTATAACAATATTTAAAATAGCACAAATTCTTCCTATTAAACCTGACTAGTGGGTCTAGCACGAAATTCAGTGACAGTTTATAACAACCACGGTCTCAATTTTGTCATCTATTCTAATGCCCAGCTCCGCCGGTTAATCCATGACAGATTGCCATGACAAAATAAGCATTTGTCATTAATTATTGTACATCCGTGACAAAATAACTAATTTGTCATCGATCAAGCCGGATCAATGACGGTTTGGAACTTTGTCATCAGGCGTTTTGTCATTAAAAGTCATTTCTCTTGTAGTGACTTATGCAAATTTATATTGTGATAGCCATCGTGCTTGTAGTCTATATCTTGCTATCACCTTGTTGCTTGCCTTGCTTTGCATAAGTTGTTGGTGCACATAGGTGAACCTAGTTTTTAGGTTCTTGGCTTGTTAATTTAAACACATAGTTTTATTCCGCAATTATCAAGCTCCTAAATAGAAAAAGTGTTAATCGCCTATTCACCCCCCCCCTCTAGGCGACATCTAGGCATAGTTTGTTCTTTCAATAGCTCATATTGCCTTTTAAATAACGCATAATTCTCTCAAGAGCATGCCAATGATCATCTCCCGGATTAGAAACAAACCAGCTCAACTTGTTCACAACAAAAGAGATGTCAGGCCTCGTGGCACAAGCCAAGTACATAAGCGAGCCAATAATCTGAGAATATCTCAGTTGATCTCTAGCAATCCATTTATTCTTTCGGAGCATCACACTAGGATCATATGGTGTCGGTGAAGGTGTGCAGTCATCATACCCGAAGCGACTCAAGACCTTTTCCACATAGTGAGACTGAAGCAGTGTAATCCCACCATTACCATCTCTCAACAGCTTGATGTTCAAGATAACATCAGCTACTCCTAGATCCTTTATCTCAAAACAACGAGATAAGAAATCCTTAACCTCCTTAATTAAATCAAGGCTTGTTCCAAAGATCAGTATGTCATCGACATATAGACAGAGAATAACTCCCTCGCCCCCACCATAGTGATAGTACACATACTTGTCAGATTCGTATACAATGAATCCTACAGCAGTTAAAGTTCTTTCAAAATTTTCATGCCATTTCTTAGGAGCTTGTGTAAGGCCATATAAAGACTTCAACAACTTGCACACCTTTGTTTCCTGACCAGGTACTACGAAACCATCGGGCTGATCCATGTAAATTTCCTCGTCTAACTCCCCATTCAGGAAAGTAGTCTTAACGTCCATTTGATGAACGAGAAGACCATGCGAGGCAGACAACGAAAGTAGCACTCGAATCGTGGTCTGTCTAACCACAGGTGAGTAAGTATGAAAGAAGTCTTCGCCTTCTTTCTGGGTATAACCCTTGGCCACAAGTCGCTCCTTGTACTTCTCAATAGTACCATCAGGCCCACTTACATCCTACATGTTTACACCCATAAGGATGATCAGTGACTTCCCAGGTTCCATTAGACAAGATGGAATCCATCTCACTACGGACAGCTTCCTTGCAGTAGTCAGCATCAAGTGATGGATAGGCTTTTGAAATGGTCCTGGGGGTGTCATCCACAAGGTACACAATGAAATCATCACCAAAGGACTTTGCAGTCCTCTGTCTCTTGCTCCTAACAGGAACTGCATTGTCTTCCTCCTCAGGATTGTCAGTGTGTTCTATCGAAATGGTCGGATCAGGAATGTCATCCAGTTCCTGAATAGATGTATTAGGTATCTCCTGATTTGATGAGCTAGGAATATCCTTCATGGGAAAGATATCTTCAAAAAAAGTCGCATCCTTCGACTCCAAAATCGTACCAACATGAACGTCGGATACCTCAGATTTTACTACCAAAAATCTATAACCAATGCTATGAAAAGCATAGCTGAGAAGAACACAATCCACGGTTTTTGGTCCAAGCTTACGCTTCTTGGGAATTGGTATATTGACTTTCGCCAAACAACCCCAAGTACGCAAGTAAGAGAGTCTCATTCTTTTCCTTTCCCATTCCTCAAATGGAGAAACGGTTTTCGTCTTTGTGGGAACTCGGTTTAGGACATGACAAGCTGTCAATAAAGCCTCCCCCACCATGCCTTGGAGAGACCCGAAGTGTCTAACATGGCGTTAACCAAATCAGATAGAGTTCAATTCTTTCTTTCGGCCACACCGTTTGACTGAGGTGAGTAGGGAGGCATCCTCTCATGGATTATACCATGTTCCGCACAAAACGAATCAAACTCATTGGAAAAATACTCTCCACCACGATCAGACCTTAGCCGTTTAATATTTCAATCGAGTTGGTTTTCTGCTTCAGCTTTATAGATTTTGAAGAAGTTTAAAGCCTCATATTTTGATTTCAAAAAAATACACATAACAGTATCTAGTGGGGTCATCAATAAGCGTCATGAAATATTTCTTTCCGCCTTTTGTCAACACGTCATTCATCTCACAGAGATCTAAATGTATAAGTTCCAGAGGTGCCAAGTCTCTAGCCTCCGCAGTCTTATGGGACTTGCGAGGTTGCTTAGCTTGCACACATACCTGACACTTGGAACCTTTGACATTTGTGAATTTCGGAATTTAATTCAAACTAGCTAGCCGCGTCATGCAACCAAAGTTAATATGAAAAAGTCGTGAATGCCAAATATTGGACTCAACCTCATAACAAATATGATTAATAACTTTAGTGCAAATATCTGACAAAGATAGGCGGAACAAGCCTCTGCACTCATAGCCTTACCAACAAATTGTCCATACTTAGATATTACAACTTTGTTGGACTCAAAAACCAACTTAAAATCATCTCGACATAGGTGAGATCCGCTGACGATATTCTTATTGATGGAGGGCACACGATGCACGTTCTAGCGCACGATCTTTCCCGAAGTAAACTTCAGATCGACCGTGCCAACACCACGAACGAAAGCATGTGACCCGTTGCCCATCAGCACGGGAGAAGTCCCTATGACCTAGTAAGAAGAAAATATAAGCAATTTTGCATATGATTTAATCCACGAAAACAGTTACATATTATGACTAGAATAACAAGAATTAAACTAATCATGTGATCTACTAAAACAGTAGATAAACCGAACGAATCTAGAGAAACTATTATAAGCAAAAACTCTAGGAATATCTCAAACAGAAAGATTAAGAGTTCATACAGTGTGGCAGCAGCGGAAGCATTGGCGTTCATGTTGTCACCCATGTTGTTGATGAAGAGGCTGCCAATGTCGGGGAAGAAGTCGTCGTTGGGGAAGAACTCGATGCGAGTAGACGCGCGAGTGCGCTTCCCAAAAACCTGATCGCCCCTCTCCCGTACAGTATCACAAGAGGCGGGGTTTCGGAGGCCTACTATCAATGGATGGCACCCGCCGGGTTCGGGGCCAGGTTTGGCACCCCCATACCCGCACCCGGCCCTTCTCCCCGCCCCCGCCACCCACCCCCATACCCGCCGTTGGGTCCAAACTTCCACCATACCCGCCACCCGCCGGGTTCACCAGACCCGACGGGTACCCGTGTGGCTGTGTAGCCGTCGCAGTAGGAGCAGCGCAGGAGATGCGGTGGCGGTCCATCGACGGGCGGCAGTGTAGCAGCTACGGCAGGCTAGCGGCGGCGCAGGAGGAGCGGTGCGAGTGGCGGCGTCGCCGGAGCTGCAGTGCGAGATGCGGCATGCGCCGGAGAGGCGGCGGCGCATGAGTTGGGTATTTGGGAGGCGCGCGTGTCGTGCGTGCGTGCGTGCTTCGGCGCCTGCGCAGTTGTGCGAGACAGCGAGAGAGAGAGAGAGAGAAAGGGAGGCAGCGCAAGGCAACACTGAGGGGATGGCTTCATGCGAGGGGTGCATGCGTGCCTATGTGCATGTGGCCCGTGGTGTGGCCGTGTGGGGACGTGGTGCGTGCGTGGTGTTGCTGTGTGGTGTGCGCGTGCGTGGATGCGTGGTGTGTGCTGTGTGGTGTGTGCGTGCGTGGATGCGTGACCCGGGTCTTAGTCGGGTCTACGGGTTCGCGGGTCCGGGTTTGGCACCCCCATACCCGCCTCCGCTAGACCCGGCGGATCTGGATCTTTACCGCTAAGCAGCCCCGCGGGTGAAGTTCGCCACCAAACCCTCCCCATTTAGTGCGGGTACCCGTCGGGTTAGCGGGTATCGGGTACCCATTGCCATATGTACTATTGTCCCTTCAACCGGTGCACGCCGGAAGACGGGATGGAGAAGACTTGGAAGACGGCGGCGCAAGGGTTTGGAACTGGAACGGCGAGAGACTATGTGTTGCTTACATCAGCCGAAATTGGCTCGGTTCGGTTTTATATAGTGCGGGTTGGGAGTCAAAGCAGCCCTCATAAATGTGTTCGTTTATGATTTAGAAACTGCCGTATTAAACACGTTTGTTTATGAATTAAAAACGGTCACAATAAACGTGTTTGTTAATGAATCAGAAATGGCTGTATTAACCGCGTCTGCTAATGAATTAGAAACGGCCGTAATAAACGCGACTGTTACTAATTAATTAATGACTCATTAATTTTCCCAATTAACAAAATATAATAATGTGCCAATGAGAATTTCTGAATTTATCTTTGGGCTAGTAAATACTAGTAAATTCCAACATGGAGTATGTGTGCCTGGTGATCAGTACTTTGCAGCAGTGTGTTCGGCAAGTGGGGGCGGCAACACAGGATGACTTCATTTTTGGTGGTGATCTTCGAAAACCGAGTCTCAATCTGCAGGGAAAACCCCTAGGTCTGACTTTCATTGGTTGTACCTGGCAATGACGGGCTTCGGTCCTCTACCTTGTTGAAGGCATTGTCTCGAGTTTGGGACTCTCTCCGGGGTGAAAACCCATGATCCGGCTATGGTGGTCAGATCGCGCAACGACGGTGTTTGGGCACTGTTTTCTTTCTGGAGACGTTGATGTTGGAGAACCTCTTTTGCAGTACGGGTGTTGTCTTTGGTGGTGGTTGGTTCATACTGCTACAAGTCGTTGATCACTTCGACGGGGTTTTTTGCTTACCTTTTCTTTTATTTTTGGCTGTGTGCATCCTTAATGTCTCGTTTTGACATTATGTTGTTGCAGAGGCTGGGTGTAATTGATATTTTCTTAATATTAATACTAGCAAACATGCCCGTGCGTTGCAACGGAGAAGAAATCTCACAGAGGCGCATAAAGTAAGTTATTGCAAACATTGTAGGGCGTTTGGTTAGATGACGTTGGATGCGATGCTAAAATGTGAATTTATCTTGCATAGTCAGAAAGGTATTGCTTTGCAACGGGATGGGAAATCCACTCACGAAAGAAAACACAAAATATTATTTTTCCTATAATTTTGCGCTTCCTTGCTTGTCCCTCGACTTTTCACGAAATGCAATCCTTCATTTAAGTTTGCAGCCCGACACTATTTGTGTTGTCCATTGCTTTGAGATTCGGGCTTCAGACTTCAGAAAATTCCCCTCCAGCCATGTTTTGTGTATTTCTTCAGTCCATTACCACTTATGTGCTGTCGATTTCTTCAGTTCATTACGTTAAGGAAATCATCTCAAACACCTAATCAGCCTCCAAGTCTCTATGTAGACACACTGGCATGTACTACACGTGAAGAGCTAATCCATGAATCGTAGACTGAAGTTCTGAACCCAGAACGGCCTAAGCCACATGGAGTGGACGGACGCCTGGAACGATACCCTTATAGGCCAACGCCAAAGAAGGTTACCAGTCTCACCGGCGGGAGCGCCGCCGAGCCGTGCTTGCAGCGCACCCTCTACACGACAACGGCGTGATCTAGCTAGCTAGCTGATGCCGGCCACGTGAGATTCAGGTGATGGGGTTGCCGGCAGATAGTGGAGGCGTCGCCGGCCGCGTGGAATGCAGGTGATTGGATCGCTACCGGCCGTACGTAATGCAGGGGACGGGGGAGACGTTGCCGGCCGTGAGCAATGCAGGGGAAGCTTGAGCAGGTTTCTTCCACTCGCGATAAAGGCGTGCTGCAGGTCCAGCATCTCGCCGCTGACCTTGTCTGCGTCGGCGTCCACAAGGACGGGACCTCCCCTTCCTGATATAGCGTCCTCCTGAACCCATCTCGTCGGCGAGGCGGGGCCTCCCCTCTCGATCTAGCGCCCTACAAATCTCCTCACATGCATGGTCGCAGAGTATGATCCGGTACTTCCGTTGACGACGGAACCTCGATTTCGAGATTAACTGGCTGTCGCGCCTCCTTTCAATAGAGCCAGAAGAGGTTCCTCGCCGACTGCTTCGTCTTGTGTCGCAGCTTCCTCCGCCGGAGGTGCCACCGATAGTTTTATATACAATCTTGCGTGCGATGGATTTCAGATTCTAGTAGGACACGGTATGTACATCTTGTGATTCGAGTAGGACATTGTCCTGTGCAATCAACGATGCCTCTTGACCCGGCCGGCCCATACCCAGCGATCGATCGGATGGCCGAAGAGAAATAGCCACGGACAACGACGGAACGTGCCAGGTTTTTCTTAACGATCATAGGCACGTAGTAAACCTTTTGGGCCTAACTTAATGAATTGGTATGTATTTAACTTACGGGTGGCAGTGGTGGGCAATTTTAATGACGTACCAAACCAAACCGCGGAAGACTTATTGCTTTTATTACTAGCACAATGCCCGTGCTTCGCTACGGGCAACCACTGACTAAATGAACGAGGTGAGTTGACCACCATCGCAGCAGCGGCCGCAAATGTCCGTAATGTTTGCCTCGATGCAGCATGAGGCTCTGCAATTTAGTAAGCTTCGATCCACCTTACACCAGCGAACGGCTTTGTTCCAGTGCCTACTCGTCGGCGTTGCCACCCTCCAGTCCTTTTCATTTTGTTCTCTCAGTGGTTGACCTCTCCTCTCCTATCCCGAGTTCCCTCACACGCCGCCCAGCTTGGTGACAGGCTATCGGCCTACATCGCGTGTGACCCTGTCTTGGGGAACCGACGGCCTTCACCTGTGCCATGAACCCCACTCGCTTTCCCGAAAGCAACCCCAATGTGTTGCCCCGGCTCGTCACAACCCGTGTCGCCTCCAACTCGATTTGCCGCTTGTCGAAAAGAGGGTCGCGTGCTGCCCAGCCCTAGTGCAAGTAGGTAACACGCATGACAGTCTCTAGTAATTTGGAGTCCTAAAGCAAAACGTTGATTAAAGCCAAGATGGATCATGTGAGAACTAAAATCATGAAAAACAGGATTCGTGAACTAAGTGGGCATCTCAGTTCGATGGTTCACCGGTTTGAACACGGGATCGTCCAGTGCGAGCCGGTGTATATATATACCATCATGTCGTGAGGAGCACACACAAGTGCACCATACCCACCCAATTGATTGACCTAGCAAAGCAAAGATGTAAGGAATACGTACGTGCATGTATGGTTTTCAGTTTTCACGGTAGGAGACACACGCTGAGGTCAGCATGATGCCATGATGATGTATAGGACGCTATCTGATTGAATGGACAGTAGCTTGCAAACATCGAGACCGCGAGACGTTTTCTTTTTCAAATGTCTCACGGCATATCGATGCCTGATAGCTAGGTCAACCGAGACCGAGCAATGTACGTGATGTATGAACGTTTTTAGGAAGCATGCAATATTTTTCACACTTTTTCAGTTGGGCGGTCGGTCCAAAACTACATGGACTGGACGGCAAATTTGAGGCATACGGACCACCAGAGAAACACTGCTCCCTTGTATAGATTGTGGCGTGTACGTCCTCAACTCCTCATATACTGCCGATCGGAAGTTGATCCGACCTGGAATCCTTTTCCGATCGCTGAGTCCTGATGACGTTACACTTGGTTTTTTTTTCCTATCGTTGTTTTGGTGGAGACGTACCATTGAACCATCGCGTCCGATCCCAAATTAATAGTATAGATTAGGTATAGAACAAATATACGCCGTGAAACCCCAAAAAGTAATGTCTTGTTGGTACATGACCAGCGTTTCTCAGTTTGCCAGTTAAGCACTCAATTAAGCTGAGTAGTTGATGGAACAACAATAGTGAGAATGGCTTATTTAGTAGGAAGAGCTTATTCAAAGATAAAAATGTTGAGTAGTTCTCCATAGTTGATAAGTAGACCATGCTAAAGCCTGATAGTATCTCTTTAAATACCTCACTACTGATGGTGAGAACGGAACTAATTCTACTCTTTTCTACATCATTTAATATTGTCAATATGAAATTCATATTAATACAAGAAAACCATATAATATGTTCATGCTACAGAAATAAGACAGTTCTTGTTGACTGGTTTTACTTAATTTTCAAATGACCTGAAATTTGACCATTCGAGGAGTTCAGGAAGACATACCGTAGGTGCAGGAAACAGCCTTGTGCTGCAAATTCAACACTTTGCAATATATAAAGTATACCAATTATTATTGCACAAATATGGCACACAAATATATCAGTTAGCAGCACAACTGCACAAACTACATCTAGCAGCTAGGAGCAAGCACATCCGCTCCATGTAGACAGCAGCAAACACATCAATCACTCTAGCAGTAATGCAGTATTTACACAGGCAAAAAATATTGGCAGCCATAGCAGTGCCTCAGCTACTCGCACGAGACCAGGACTGCAGGAGCATGGAACAAATTCGAGAGTCGAGACGCATATCCAGCTCCACGCCCATGGCGCGCGGCAGCTCCCCGCTCCCGTCCTACAACAGCACCAAGAAGTCGTTGTTCAAACGCATCAAACACACAGGGGAACGGCGGAGGAACTGACGCATCAATTAACTACAGCATCGACCGTCACGGGCTACTCCCTTGGCTCCGACCCGCCCCCATCCCCTCCGTTCTCCTCTCCTCACCCACCACCAATCAGTTCTTGGCTGGATCCCATCAAATACACGGCGAGCGCGTGTCCTGTCTCGGCACCGTCGCTTCCCATAGCAATGAGCACGTACACGGCGTAGATCCTGGCGGTTAGGCGCCACCCACAAGAAATCGAGCTGGCCAGAGGAGGACAGAGGGAGGCAGGGTCGCCGGGGTTGAGGTACCGCTCACCATCGATGGGGAAGATGGGGAGGAGGGGACGCGCGGCGGAGGTCGGGCTCGTTGGCGCTGGCCGGTGATCCAATCCCCGTCGGCCAGCTCTCCGCGACCATTGCAAATGTGCCGAATAGTTGGAGCGTGCTTTTGTTGTACTGCGGGTTTGATTTACAGATTTCAGAGGGGCTTAAACGCAAAACGACCACGACGTACTGCTGAACCATCACGGCCGATCCCAATTTAATAGTATAGATTAGGTATAGATATTCTCTTTATCAAAAAAATAAATCCAAGTGTTTGCATTTTGGCACCGGCCGGTTGCCATCTTCTTATAGCTCCAGTGGAATACAGATATATAGGCATCAGAATAAAACAAAAACAAATAGTGGAACCTTAAATAATAGCTTGTTTGTAGGATTCACCAGTTTCGTCATCTCCTAAGTGTCTCATCAGGCAACATGTATTTCAGATCAAACACACGAATTTCCATCTACTTTATATTTCATGTTGTCACCGTTCATCGTCTTCCTCCTCTTTCGCAGTCCAGTCGCGGCCAGCACCTTACAACTGAAGCTGTATTCATTGAATAGACATAAAGCCATCTGATGGCAATTTCTCCTCTTGATGTTAAGTTGGACTCATCACATTTGAGAGGTTTTCACCCACCCTGATAATTCTCCGGTGTTGGGCAAATTTCCAGGATGCTGAGCGCATCATGCGGTCAGCATTGCCATTGCAGCGTCTGAATGTTGTTCTCAGCAGTGTCTGCCGTTGTTCTGAAAACGAGATTGCCAACGACCAGATTTGATCTGTCCTCCCCTGACGATGACTAATCTCTGCCGCCCGTCGCCGTCATAGAAAACGTGCACCTTCCCCAGGGAGGCCCCCGAGAGCAATGCATTTGTTGGTTTGTACTGCGAAAAGGTTCTGGAATAATGATGTACAACCATACAAGAATTCTTAAATCCAGAACTCTCGTGTGGTGGATTAAAGTTGTACATAACTCAAGATTGTAACCTTTGTTTCCGGCCGGAAACCTCCAGCTAGCGGTCTTATCCTGGAAGGGATATATCAGTAAAAGGACATTAGTATTTAGTTTTTGATGAAGTTATTTGAGAGAAAAGAATCACACATCCGAAAAGAGGAAAGAAATTACACAACCGCTGCGTACAGCGACACATTTTGTTTCCTTCGCTCGGACTTTTGCTCGTCCAGGAGAATTCCCTACCCTCTGCAGAATTTCTCCGTACCCGTCTCCCGACGCACACAATCGTACAAAAGCCGACGCCGACGACACATAGCGGGCACGGTCTCTCCAGTCCTGGGACGTCGTCTCCTGCGACAGCGGCCGGCTTACCTGTAGCATTTGATCATGGCAGCCTCGTGCGGCGCCTATCGCCCCAAGAGGACAAGAGGAAGATCGGATTCGGAGACGGCAACGGCGATCCTTCCTGGTCGGGGAGAAAGGGACATGGAGTATATAAGCTGGAGCTACCGCTCACTTGCTTTGTGAAAACGTGCGATTAGCCAAGGAAGGACGGGTCCATCGCTCCATCTGAAGCGATGTCTCAAATTACTTCAGAGAGCCGAGCTTACCGATGGTGTCTGGAATTACCCAACAGCTACATATCGGGAACAAAAAAGTATTTCTCACACTTTTGTACTCTATAAACTAGAGTAGGTGGTATTTTGTTTATTGTGATGAAACTAGAGTTGGTGATTAGTGATGCTAAATCACCCAGTCGTAACACAAAGCATATGCAACAAGCCAACAACTACCTTTCTAGTATCTTCTGAAAATCTGATTTGTTTTCTCACGGAGACAGATTGAAGCTACATGTACCCTACTTACCATAACCGCAGTTTGTCCAATCTTGCATTGCGTATCTAGGTTGCGACTTGCGAGAGCTCACAGCACTAATGCATGCCCTGTGTCGGAAGCCATTGCTCATCTTCAAATACAGGGCTTAGGGTAATGTAAAAATCGCCTTGTAATATTATGACCTGTACTTCGCTTAAAATGAAAATTTGGGCACGCTCTGATCAAGCTAAAAAAAATAAAGAGAGCCGAAAACGGCTATTTATATGTTGAGATCAAAGCTCTGATAGTTTTATATAAGTCGTGTACATGCATTATAATTAAAGCTCGTATCCAGGAACACTTGATTCTTCATCCGGGTTTCACCGAAGGTTATACTAGGAGCTCATTGGACATTGTACACAAAGATAAAGTCATTAGTTCCTTTTCAGTGCGTCGCTCTCCCGTGAGGACGGCTCGGGAGCCTCAAACCCTAGCCTCCAGACCACCACGATCCCCTCCCTCCCCTCTGTCGCCGCCACTAGTCGGCGCTGGGCAAAGCCCATGTGTGTGACGGCGACCGCAGAGGTCTTCTCCTCCCTCTCACTGGTCATCGGTGGCGGGGGACACCCTGGCTCGCGGGGGAGCGTCCCAATCTGGTCATACCTGATGCCCTGCGGTGATGGCGTGGCTAGTGGGGTCGTTAGCCGGAGGTTGGCGGCGCAGCGGGATGTGGCTGGTGGCAGAGGCGACGTTTCGATCTGGAGCCCGGGGCGGCGGCCCCGTCGGCGGCGGCGCGTGATGCTCAGCCGCCCACTTCAGCGCGGCGTTGTGGTGCCCAAATCTCCAAGGCGGCGTTGTTCCCGTGGTCCGGTGGCTTTGGCCCCGGTTTCCTCGGTCTCGACGGGACGGGCAGCAGCTCGTTCGGTTTGGCTAGGTGGGGGGCGGCCCTCCCACCAGACTCCAGTGGTGGTGCTCTCCGGCAGCGGGCATCATGTGGGGCACCCGTGGCGGTCGTTGCTGCGGGCGGTCCCCAGATCTGGGTGGACCAGATCTGGGGCTTTGAAGGCGGTCGAGCCGTTGCACAAGATGCTGGTTGGAGTCTCGCGGAGCAGATCCGGGTGAAAATCTTGTCTTCGGTCGGTGACCGGAGCCGATGATGGCGACGGCATGAGCACCGTATTCTTCTCGAAGACATGATCGAGGTGAAGCTCTCATCTCCCTCCACCACCTCCGTGGGAAACCCTTGATCAGTGATCGGATGATGGCGATGCTACTATGTAGTCTTCCCCTTGGGGACATCATTCTAGGAGGTGTCCATCGGCAGGCGGGACCAGTGGCCAGTTTCGACGGTGGAGCGGCTTTGCATTTTCCGTGTCAATGACGATGAGTCTCGGCTGCGTGGCGCTGCAGGGTCTCCATGGCGGACGCAGGGAGGGGGCGATGTCGGGCACCATGGTGGTGTCGACGACAGGCTTGGCAAGGTCAATGCATCGAGATCTGTTTTAAAGATGGACCAGTGGAAGACGATGGCGGCAGCTTCTGGAGTGTGCGCATGCGGTGCCCATTGAGAGTCTGCTGGACCGGTTTGTGCTCCCGACCTGCCGTTGAGGCGGCTTGGTTGAGGCCTCCGATTTTAGATGATGTGCGTTGGTGTGAGGTCTGGGTAGACGGTCCCGATCATGTCCACCCCCTTCATCGAGTTGGTAGGAGTAGCGGCAAGTGTTGCCAGGAAGGTGGCTTTAGAGCATCTCCACTCGCGCACCCCATAGGCCGTCCGGATTGCCGCCCGAACAAGCGCTATGGGGGGGCGTCCGGAGGAGATGACGTCTATGGGGGGCGCCCCTCCCCATTCGTCGCCCCAAAAACGGGCGCCCCAAACAAGAATTTAACAAAAAAATCGAATGAGTTTATCAATTAAATTCTAGTTTCATGAATAGAAATAAAATAGAAATTATTCATGCATTTAAAATAAATTGAAGTTCAACTATTCTGCGGCCATTCCTTTGCGCTCCCACAAATGCTCAACTAGATCATTTTGTAGTTGATTGTGTGCATCTTAATCTCGAATCTCCATATGCATGGCGATGAAATCACTCCAATCCGCTGCCACATTGTGTCCAATTTCATCAACGAGATCACCCCGATTATAATAGATCCTATTTCCATCTGCGTCCACATCGTTCACAGGCTCTTCAGCGCTCATCCTCAATGATCATGTTGCGCATGATGACACATGCATTCATGATCTCCGCCATCTCATCGTTTGACCAACTGAGAGCAGGGTACTGTACAGAGAATTCCAAATGCATGCTCGAAATCTTTTCTTGTACTCTCTTGCATTGACACAAACCAAGATTTCTTGTTGACGAGCAGCGCAGAGATTTTCTTCACAAAGGTATACCACTTTGGATAGATGCCATTGGCTAGGTAGTACCCTTTGGTGTAGGTATGACCGTTGATCTCAAAGTTCAACAGAGGAACTTGACCTTCAACAAGCCTCGCAAACACCGGAGAGCGCTGCAACACATTGATATCATTGTGAGATCCTGTCATGCCAAAGAAACCGTGCCAAATCCACGTCTCATAATCTGCCACAGCTTCAAGGATCACACTGCAATGTACTTTGTGGCCACCTTTGAACTGTCCTTGCGAAAGATACAGACAGGTCTTCCAGTTCCAATGCATGCAATTGATACTTCCAAGCATTCCAGGCCATCCTCTTGATTTGTTTGTTGCCAAGATGCGCATTGTTTCTTGTTCGGTTGGTCCCCGCAAATAGTGAGGGCCAAACACAGCCACCACCGCTCTGGCGAATCTGTACATCGCTTTGAGAGCTGTAGACTCCGACATGCATAGATAGTCGTCTTGATTATCTGCAGGAACTCCATACGCAATCATCCTCATGGCAGCGGTACACTTCTCAATTGAAGAGAAGCCAACCGTTCCCACAGCGTCCTTCTTCAACATGAACCAAGGGTCATGCTCTCGCACACCTTACACCAATCTCATGAACATATTTATGCTCATCCGAAATCTCCGACGAAAGTCCTTTTCGTCAAATCTTGGATCTTCGGCAAAATAATCGCCGTATAACATGCAATGACCCTCCACTCTCATCGTCAACTTTCTCTTCCTCCTCCCAAACTTTGAACCTCCTCGTTTGGGGTTAGCATTGGTGCCCTCTTCAATTTGCATCTCCGCAAGACAAGCGAGAATTGCTATGCTCTCTTCTTCCTCGGCATCGATATCATCTTCTTCTTGCATGATCAGGTGCATCGCCATCTCATTGTCGTTGTCCATCTATCAGAAATGAAACCATATCGATCAACTAAACATCGACGGCCGGCGGTAGAAAAAAAGGAAAACGGTGCCTACCACTCAAACCGTTGAACACCTTCGGTGCAGGTGGGCGCGCGAGTTCGCCGAAGGATTTCCCAAGCCCGGCGGCGAACTCCAGTGCGGCGAGGGACCCGGAGCTGGACGGAGGAGGGTTGGCGTGAAAGCGGTTTGACGAGTCCGGCGAGACTCGCCGCCGGGGCGAGGCGGAGGTGGGAGAGGCGACCCGGATGGCGGCGGTGGGAGGCGGACGAATGAACTGCTTGCGCGTCGGGGGAAAAATGTTGGATTCCCCTCTCCCACTGACGGGACTGGCCCGCTTGTCTGTAATCGACGTGGCCGCGCACGTCGTTTCGTCCGGCGCTACCGCAACACGCCCTTGCGCACGGGGTTGGGCTGGTAGTGCCGGACGAAATAACGGGCCGCCCCGGACGAAACCGGCCTTTGAGGCGCGCGACTAGGCGCCGTTTTCCGCTCGGGGTGCCCCATAAGCTATTGGGGGGTGCGAGTGAAGATGCTCTTAGACTTATTGATGTATTACTTTGTAAAGCTTTGTTGAATAAATAATAATAAAAAAAGTTGTGTGCATCGATTCGATGCAGAGGCCAGCGGTCAAACCTTCATTTCGAAAAAAAAGAATTAGTTCCTATCAGTATATCTTGTTCGAATACACGCAAAGACAAGACACGAATGCGCATTTGTCACGTCGCCGTGGAAAAGTGACTAGCCAAGGGGAGCATGTGTGAAACAACAGCCACGATCAGTCGTTTCTTTCAGGCTGAGGTAGCTACTCCATCTGACGAGTCGATGATGATCTTCGTAGCACAAGGCACCTAAACCTAATTTTGTTTTCTGTGACCGACCGTTTAGATAGCTACTGTTTTGGTCGGAGGAGAATATACAACGCATCAGCTGCAACAAGGAGAAAATGCATAAGGAGACCAGTCCAAGAGAAAATGATGGCAATCGATAAGGTATAGTACTAAAGATAGCAATACCACGTGCTCATTTGATTATCTGCAGTCTGATTAAGGCGAAAACATATCCTTATATATTTTTTGTTTACAAGTTAATTAACTCGAAACTATTAGAAAAGTGCGCCCTCCTAGGGAGGGCATCTGGCATCGTCTCCGCACGCATCACGTGGGCAAGCAGGAGCGACAAGCATCTCCCGCACACTCTTTCCTACTCGCCACACATCAATCCAGGAGTATGTTGTTGGTTGTTTTTTCTTTTTTTTCGTAAATGCGAACACGAAAAACAAAATATCTTGATCTTCAAATCAAGATCTGTTTTCACCACTATACTAGTCGTGTCGAGATCTTCAAAACTAGATCACATGTTGATATGTTTTGACATTTTTTTTGCACTGCCTAGAGAGTGTAGCTTGCACTGCCTTTCTAGATTCGTGTAACACCCCAGGGTTTTTCCCCAAATTAGAATTTGTTTGTTTTTCTTTTTGGATCATCATGACATTAGCATCATGCGCATCACATATTTTTAACAAGAAAAACTATTTTTATTAAACCCTATTTTATTTTTGCTAAAATTGTTGGAAAAGTTTTACCGAGACAGGCATCTCCATTTTCGAAAATTAAATTGCCAAATTATTTTGTAAAAGAAAAATAAAATTCGAGTACGCGAGAGAGTAGCCCAAACCTGGCCCAAGCCCACCTAACCTCCAAACCCTAATCCTGTCCCCTGGCAGTTTTCCTTTCCCACCCCCTGCCTTCTTACAGCCGACAGGTTTGAAGTCTGAACACGTTAGCTTGGGAATCACTCCGGCTTGGCCTGGGCAGAGATATGGTGCCTTGTTTATCTTCGGAACTCTTAGTCCACATTTGTATTCTTATCCGTAGCCAGATACTATTTCGCTTCCGTTGTTATTTGGATTTTTGTAATGTATCTTTGCTCTTGACTCGGTGAGTCTTTGTTGTATATATATGTTCTTTTGTGGGTTACATCAAGAACGGTTGTAATATTATCACAATTCCACCCATATAACATGTGTGTTGCGACGTGCATGTTATGGCTGGTGGGCGTCCTACGATCGTTACTATGCGGATTTGGCAAGAACGCTCAAATCTACATAGTACCGATCCGGGGGGCATTAAAAGTGGTATCAGAGCTCTGGTAATTCGATACCCCGCGGGTCCAGTCTGCCTGTAGGATACCCTAGCTAATGGTCGTTGTTTGTAGTGTCCAAACTGTTTTACTAAAAATTATTTGGAAAGACCTCAATAGGATTCTTATTTATTCCTTACCTCTATTCTATTCCTCCTCTTACCTTATACGATTTAAATCTTCCCTCTTACCTATCTTCCGAGTCATAGCACCTATGTGGGTTGGACGATCTCTTGCCTTCTACCTAATAGGTTCGATCTTTGGAAAGATATCTACGGATGAACATCGCCAAAGACGTGAGCAAGAACTTCTTGTTAGTGGTGTCGAGAAGAACAACATGGCGCGAGAAGATTCGATAGTATAACCGGCTCTTCTCCTCCCCGGCGGTAGCGTGGATCTCGGGGCGAGATCCCGTGTTAGTGGTGTCGGTTGTAACATCCCGGGGTTTTCCCCAAATTAGAATTTGTTTGTTTTTCTTTTTGCATCATCATGACATCAGCATCATGCGCATCGCATATTTTTAGCAAGAAAAACTATTTTTATTAAACCCTATTTTATTTTTGCTAAAATTGTCAGAAAAGTTTTACCGAGACAGTCATCTCCGTTTTTGAAAATTAAATTGCCAAATTATTTTGCAAAAGAAAAAAATTCGAGTGCGCGAGAGAGCAGCCCAAACCTGGCCCAAGCCCACCTAACCTCCAAACCCTAATCCTGTCCCCTGGCAGTTTTCCTTTCCCACCCCCTGCCTTCTTCCAGCCGACAGGCTTGAAGCTGACGACGTTAGCTTGGGAATCCCTCCGGCTTGGCCTGGGTAGGGATATGGTGCCTTGTTTATCTTCAGGACTCTTAGTCCACATTTGTATTCTTATCCGTAGCCGGATACTATTTATCTTCCGTTGTTATTTGGATCTTTGTAATGTATCTTTGCTCTTGACTCGGTGAGTCTTTGTTGTATATATATATGTTCTTTTGTGGGTTCCATCGAGAACTGTTGTAATGTTATCACAATTCCACCTGTATAACGTGTGTGTTGCGATGTGCACGTTATGCCTGGTGGGCGTCCTAGGATCGTTACTATGCGGATTTGACAGGAACGCTCAAATCTACATAGTACCGATCCAGGGGGGGGGGGGCGTTACAATTCGCACTACCTTCTCTTTTTTTAGTGCACTTTCTTTTATTTTGTTGCACTGCCTTCGGCTGGCCAATGCACTGCCTTCGGTTGGCCAGTGCACTGTCCGAGAGCGCATTGTCTTCTCTTTTACAATGCACTACCTTCGGTTGGCCAATGTACTGCCTTATGGTGGGCAGTGTACTATCTTTGTTAGGTAGTGCACTGGCCGAGAGTGCACTGCCTTCTCTTTTATAGTGCACTGCCTTTGGTTAAACAGCACACTGCCTGAGAGTGCACCCCCTACGGATGTCCTGTCCTGAGCGTATATATTGCACTGCCTTTCGGTGCACCGATGCACTGCCTAAAATACACTACCTTCGGATGTCCTGTCCTGATCGCATGTATTGCACTGCCTTCCGGTGCATCGATGCACTGCCTTTAAAATTGGACGCAGCCCGCAACATACGCTACGACAGATGCATCGACCAAATATTAAGGACAACTACCTATGCACCCCTTGAAGATTTTTATAAATGATTTTTCTCTTTTTCTTTTTCTACTAAGCTAACCAGCCAAGCAGACAGCTGGATTGATTATCAGCTAGTTGGCTCCGAGTAAGGACCGGTTCGCGTTGCTCGCGCGCTCTACCGCTGCGGCACGTGGCAGGCTCGGAGCGGCTCCCGCGCGCGATGCGACCTCCATCTTCCGCGCGGGAGGACGCGCTTAAGCTAGTCGTGCTCAAACTAACTCCACGCAGCAGGATCGCTAATAGTCATGACCGAAATTATAAGCGGCAGAGTCGGTATCATGTTAAATCATGAATGATAGACCGGTCATTTTATAGAGTTGGCCCGTTTGACATCAAAGTATTTTTTAAATATATAGAGAATACTTCGGTTTGTGAAAATACTAAAGTATTAAATATTTTAAGATGTTTAGATCTAATAAATAATGTGGTTTTAAAACTGAAGTATTCACTATTTTTTTAAAATATTGGAGAAAGAGGTCTGATCATCTTTTTTCAAAACTGATGTATTCGCCAAAACTATAATATTTGTTTCCTAGGCGCGTTGAAATATTTTGTTTTTAAAATACTTTCATTTAGAAAATACTTTGCTACCAAACTAACTAGCTATCCAAGTTGTTTAATGTTGAACTATACTATACAGGTCTCTTAAGAAAAAAGAGAAAGAAAATATAGTACGGAAGTTCGACGTGAGTTTTTTTTTTTTTTTTGAAGGAACGCCTCGACAAGGAGTAGAGAGCACGTGCAATTCATTTGAAACGAGTGAGTCGACCCCAACCCCATCACTACTCATTGGTGCAGAAATGGAAAACGCCACGCAGGTATATGCTCAAGCTACAAGTGGCGTGACAAAATAACCATGCGTCACCAATAACACATTACTATTGCTCTGGCACGAGATCGACACGCCACTAGTATATGGGGCCAATAGTCCGATCCGGCATTAGTAGGGGCGTGACACTTAAAATACACACCACTAGAAACATGATCATTTGTGGTGTGTGAGCCAATGGGCACGCCACAAGTAACCAGACAATTTTGTTTGAAAAGAAAAACTAGTGGCAAATGTTCCAGGCCCGACACGCTAATAGCATGTGGGTTTATCTGCACATCATTATTCAGTTGATATCGAGTAATATGGAAAAAAGGCACAGTCTTGACAAAATGAATGTCATTTTTTGCATAAAATCTCAAATTGAGGTGAGATTTATATCAGTACACTACTAGCACGGGCATGCGGCGGCGATAGTCACGCCGGTGGTAGTGCCTTAGCATCGGCGCAGCATTGTTTGACCATTTAATCGCACAGATAACGATACTAGCTCCAAGCACGCTTAATCTCAGGTCAAATTGCTCACTTCCAGGTCGCTTCCAGGTCGGTCACCCATCCTTAGAGTGCTCCTGTCACAGCACGCTTAACTTTGGTGTTTCTTCCGAATAAGCTTCCGTTAGAAAAGTAATACTTTGTTGATATTACTATCCTATGAATCCTATTAACCCATGGGTCATGATGTCACATGTATTTATTGTTTAAATTCCAAACTATTATTTAAATAATCAACAATGATTAAGTAATAATAGTTTTGAATTCAAATAACAAAAAAATGAATTTTACATTATTTTTGCCATTTTCAATTTAATATGGAAATATTCATATCATTAAATCCGTAAATCAAAATTCGACAATAATATGTATAAATCGATGATTAAGTAATAATAGTTTTGAATTCAAATAACAAAAAAATGAATTTTACATTATTTTTGCATTTTCAATTTAATATGGAAAATTTCATATCTTTAAATCCGTAAATCAAAATTCGATAAATAATATGTATAAATCGATCAGAAAAATGATAGGAATCCAAATATTGCATCCATATCATCTTTTGCATCATGCATTATGTATTTTAAATAATGTACTTGAAGGTTTTCCAAATACAATATATCAAATATCTTTCTCATATAAATTTTACATTATCCTTTTTGAATTTTCCAATTCTAAAAAATAGGTAAACGGTCAAATATGGTTGCCATTGGATTGGAAATTTTGAGTAGATCGATTTTCATGTAAAAAACTTTTTGATCTGAGGTCGTATGCAAAAGTTATGGCCGTTTTACCGAGAAATACAGTTTTTTAAATATTGAAATTCTAATTTTCCTACAAAATAGACCACATTACCTACCTACATGCCAAAGGATTTTTAAAATTGAAGTATTTTTCATTTTCTTTTAATTTTCAAATAATAAAAAGGCTATCCACGGGGGGGGGGGTGTGGAGAGCACACTTACCGCCGGGTGCACCACAAGGCTTGTGCGCCGGTGGTAAGCGCCCCTTTACCGCCGGCGCGTGGAGTGTAACGCCCCGACCCCAGAACTATACAGAGGAGCTTTGCACAACAGACATCGCTACCCCGTATAGTAGAGAGATCAAGACTTGTGGAACGAACTGGCACATTGCATTACTCTACGACACAAAACATATAGCAACTCATATAATGAGAAGAATACAAATATTACACATCAAAAGGTCACATACCAACAATTCATCAAGCGGAAGCGGGTAGTGTTGTCTAACAACAAGAAGCAAATATATGACCTAAGAGGCCTACAATAAACATCACCCAAGCCAGCTTGTTCCACGGTCCCAAGCTGCCACCTGGGAACCCCAGACCACTAGTCGATGTCCACGAAGAACCCACCTAGCTGCTCGGTGTCGTCCTCCTCTGAAATACAAATATAGAGGCAGCAAAGAGAGACTGAGTACGATGTACTCGCAAGTTTAGTAGGGCGATATAGGCCCGATGACTGATGGAGGCTCTAAAGCTGTATCATGTAGCTATTTTGCATAAAGCCAGTTTTCAGTAATAAAGACATAAATGACACGAGGCGTCGTCTACTCAGAATACTTTTTAAAAAAGGGGGTAAGAGAATAACATTGTCAACATTGGTTCTCATCGAACCCTTTTGTAACCAACCACACTCATCTCCACCAAGGCACCCCCTCGAATCACTCTCGAGGAAGTGAACCTTTATCACACGTGATTATGCAACCTTTAGCTGCCATATCAATTAGGTTAATATTCTCTATGATCTTATATCTGATCCCAAGTCGTCCACAACCGCGGACACGACTTTTCGAAAAGATTAAACCCTGCAGGGGTGTACTATTTTACCCATTGGTACCGTCCGGCTCACCTAGTTGGCCCTCTTCCGGGGAAGGCCGGCGAGCGGGCGCGGTTAGACCTTTACAATGCATGAGGCTTACTCAAGGACCATCAGTGTGCGGAAGGACAGGTTCAGCGCTCCCAGAGCCCTGCCCCGCGGCCACATCCTAAACACCACCATCCTCGTTCCTTTTTCCACCCACACAACTCACGCGCAAATGGAAAACTCGAACTAGAGGACCCTTGACAAGCCCCTCACAAATTATTCGGTCAGTAAGGCGCCCATACACCCACAAATGGCAGCACGCTCGTCTTGGTTCAAGAGGTAAAGAACTTGCACCTAGGGGCTAGAGTGAGGCAAAACACCATCCCCGATGGCAACTCACCCAAGCCGTCTTAGCATTTTAATTAGCATCACAATTATCCACCATGCCCGAATCATTCCATCAACATCAACAATTATGGAATTAATGACGGACATAAAGCATCTATTTAAGCATGGCTAAGCATAGCTAAGCATATGAATATAACAATTCTATCTTTGTCTCGGCCAACACTTCAACCCTAGGTTTCATAGATAGGGATACATGTGATTGGCTCGGGGAGGAACATGCATTCATGGGGTATTCTATACTTTGATCAAAAGAGACATTTGAATCGCATGTAATATTATGGTGGATAAAATAAGTTTATAAACATAGGATGCTAGAATGCCAAGAAGGTTAGGTTATCTCTTGCCTTGCTGCCCGGGCGTGAAGTGCTGCTCGTCGGGATAAGTAGAGAGACCCTCGACTTCGGAATCTATCGATACCCAAAAGAGAAATACAAAGAACACATAAATCACACGATCACAAGGTGCAATGCGCAAACACATGATGACATGTCCAATTGATGCAAAGATAATATCATTTAATTTATTTAACAAATTAAATGGAGTTCCAAATAGTTAGTGCAATTATTTGGACACCACTCCATATTTATCTTAGTGACCACATTCTTCATAAATTATCAAATTATTATAGAAGTGGCGCAAATACGCATGAACATGATATGAATGGATAGGATTCGTTCTTCCGATCATTTCGGTAATTTATTGTAATTTTCAGAACACCGATGGATAATTGACAAATTAATTAAATAATTGGATTTAATTCATTTAATCAAATTATGAATAACATCAAATAGAAGTTTGTGATCATGATGTGATAAGTGCATGGGTTGATAGCATTTGACATGTTGAACACAATGATATTTAATCCATAATTTTTGGGTCAACATTTGATAAGTTGTGAATTTCCCGATTTGGGTATTAAATAACCCATTTTAGGAATTCTTAAATAAACACCAAAAAAATGGTTTCAAATAAACATTTCAATTGGTCCATTTGTTAGAGTTTGTCTTTCTGATCACATCGGTATTTTATTTGTTGAATTTGGACCAATATTTGAAAAGTTATTAAATATCTCAATTTAAAACGAAAACTGTTTTTACTGTTGCAGGCCGGCCCATAGGTCGGCCCAGGCCGGATGGCAGGCCGGATCGATAGCAGAAGCTGCCGGCCTCAGAACCGGCCTAGTCCGGGTGCCAGGCCGGGCTGTGACCCGAGGGAATCGGCCTCACGGCCGGCCCGGTCCGGGCGATAGGCCGGGCCTCCATCGGAACCGGCCGGCCTGCTGGCCGGCTCAGGCCGGTGCCCAGGCCGGGACGCGGTGACCGCGTAGGCCGGCGCTGACCGGCGGCGACGGTGACGCAAACGACGGCGAGAGGGAGAAAAAGGGGGCGGGAAACTGCCGAATCGGAGGGAACACTCACCCTGAGCCCTATGGTGAGGTCGGCGACGGTAGGGAGGGGCCGACGGCGACGAGCGGGAGCTCGACCATGCTCGACCGGTGCGGGCGGTGTTGAAGACGCCGACGTCGATCCGGCCGGCCCCGGGTCAATTCCAGGCACCAGGAGGGAGAGAAGAAAGCGGCGAAGTTGATGGTCGCCTTCGATCTACGAGGGGCGGCTCCGGTCGGCGGTGATGCGGCGGATTGCGGCGGCGGTCGGCGTCGGTCACGGAAACGAGCTACTCGCCTAAACGATCCAGGAAACAAGGGGGAGAAAAGGAGGGAGGCAGGTGAGGGAGCAGTGGCGTCCTCGACGTGGTCCTCGACCACCAGGGGGTAACGGCAGCGCGGTATGAGCGTCGGGGGAGGTGGCGGCATGGCGCCAGTGCCATGGCCGCCACTGTGGAGGAGAGAGGGAAGAAAAGTTCGCGAAAAGGTCCCTAGAAAGTTTGAATTAATTGCAGAAAAGCCCAGCAGCAGGTTTTAACCATTTAAATGAAGCACCAGGACATTTTCTAAAATCCCAGAAAATTTCATATAAGCTAGAATTAACCTTTAGAACCACCACAAAAATTGGTGAGGTCAAATAAATTATTTTGACCAACATTTGTTCATAGGGTTTAGTTAAAGCCATTTTTGATAAATTCCAAAATGTATTTAATTGGAGCATTTTAACAATTCCAAAAATCATGAAAATTTTCATGGAGACTCTCACAACCATATTGAAACTCCCCATGATTTTAGTTTGAATTTTTGGAAGGTCTAACTTGGTTCCAAAAATAGGAATTGCATTCAGCCAATTTCAACTCTCATGTCATTTCTTAGTTATCAAAATTTGAAAAGTGAGAATTTGTTATACAAACAAAGTGGGAATTTGTTACATGGAGTTAGGGCTCGCCGGGGGTACATGCAGTACCACCGGCGCCTGGGGGTTGGGCGCGAGATGGGGGGCGGAGGTGGCTGAGCTTTAGCGCCGGCGGGTGGAGTGTCTCGTGAGCTGGGGGTAAATATTTGGCACCGGCGCGTGCGTCTGCATGCACGCCGGCGGTAAGTAGCGCTGGCGCATTAAAAGTTCGGCGCGCCGGCGGTAAAATATTTTCAATAAGGGTTTTCCTAGTAGTGGTATCTTCACAAAAGTAACATTCGAACTTCACCGCCTTTGGCCGATTTCGAATGTTTTAGAAATGTAAAATTCGTCATCAAAAGTGACACTAGTAACACTACTACCAGCCACGTGGAGCCACTAGAGGCACTCCACTAATATTGCTATATTATGATTGGTCCAGACGGAGGCACACAATGTGGATAATCTAGATCGTTCGATGTCATAGTCAAACGGTTCCTCATATCTTTGCTCTCTTGTCATCTCTTTTCACACTCTCTTCTCTCATTATCATCTCTTCTCTCCCTCTATATCTTCACGCCCATGCCACGATTTCCACTCCGGTGATGTCATCGTCGTCCACGGCCTTATGTCCCTCCATCTCAAGGACGGCCTAGACATTCTCGACCTCATCTCATCCATGTAGATGACAACCGCAACCTCAACGGCCTTGTATCCCTCCATGTCAATGATGACCTGGATCTCCACGGCTTTGTATCCCTCCAGTTGGCTAACATACCGTGACTCGCAGGTCACTCATGGT
This sequence comes from Puccinellia tenuiflora, assembly GCA_012064385.1. Taxonomy (NCBI): domain Eukaryota; kingdom Viridiplantae; phylum Streptophyta; class Magnoliopsida; order Poales; family Poaceae; genus Puccinellia; species Puccinellia tenuiflora. Next base: position 383,868 of record QRDG01000664.1, on the reverse strand, counting down.
GTAGATAATTCTATAGTTGGAAACCCAAAGAGAAAGGTTTACATAGAACAACAACAAATTTATGTCAATTAAGAACCAAGATTTATTGAACCAGCAGAAAATAATATGCCGCGGAGTTTGGTATAGCACCAGTACATAACACACAAAACACCTTGTTCTGAACATTTCAAGAAGTTTGTCAACATTCATTTCTCGCTAAAAACAATGGATTAAACGTATAGTATGGAAAGTAGAGCAAAACACAAATAGTAACAAAACGGGATAGTGGAGAACAAGTTTTTAATCAACATGTAAAAGAAAGTACCGGGGGCCATAGTTTTACTAGTGGTATCTCTCGAAAAGTAATAGAACACTGTTAGGTAAACAAACTACAGTTGGGCAATTGATAGAATTGGATTTAGTAAATTATGATAGCAAGAAATTTCATGGCAATATTCATGTAAGCATTACACCAAACTAAATAGATCGCACACCGGTACCACTTCTATTACTAATATTTCACCTCGAGAGCGCTTCTATGTTTGCCTCTCTAAGTTTTAAGCCGAAAACAACAAAGTATCACCTTAAGCAAATTGCTTAATGTAAAAAGTATAAGTATCATCCAAACGTGATAAATAAACCATTGTTTTATTGTAGTAGAAACAACACGTCACCCCCTTAGTCTTTTTTGTTAACTCGGGCCCAGAGAAAGTGAGACTGGACCGACTATCTTATACCCGCTCCCTCTTGGAGGTTTAAACATATACTTGACTAGAGTAAACACACAAATCGGAGAGCATGTATGAACATAAATAAAGCACAATATGATAACAAATATCATCATATAAATAACATGCACAATCTAATTATAATATCACAATTCATCATATCCCAGCAAACACAACATGTAGCAACAATTACATCATATGGATTTCGATCACGTTAGGCAACGCATGACACTTTTGTATTGAAAAACACGGAGGAGAGACAACCAGCTAGCTACTGCTATGAACCTGTAACAGCCCCAGTTTGGCACCCTAAAATATGGGCCAAATTTTCACTTTTTGCTTTGCATTGCATCATGGCATACATATTTAAATTACTAAGTTAATAAAGGAACAATTGTAAACAATAAAAAGGGAAGCAAATCCCTCCCAAAATTTTCAAACTAAATGCAATTGCTCAAATTGGTGAAACCAAACTATTCTGGAATTTCCAAATTGTCCAGGAAGTTCCAATCACCCAATTATAATTATGTGGTAAAGGCAAATTATTAATAAGCAAGGAAATAAATTTGAGAATTCAAAATTGGCTCAATTCAAATCCTATTTTTGAAACCCAATTAAAATTTCTAAAAATTCAAACTAAAATCATGGAGAGCTTCAATATTATTCTGAGAGACTCCATGAATATTTTCATTATTTTTGGAAATGCTTAGGTGCTCCAAATAAATACCTTTTGGTAATTATCGAAAATGACCAAATTTAAACCCTATGATCAAATGTGGTGCAAAACATTTTATTTTGCCACCCCAATTTTTGTGGAGTCTCTATCTGACAAGGGGAGCCTACCCAAATAATTTCAGATTTTATAAACCTGCTCCAATGCCTTATTTAAATCCCTAAACCCTACTGGTTTTAATGGAAAAAGAAAACAAAAGGAAAAGGTTCAAAACCCTGGCGTGTGGACCCTGCTGTCAGCCTCTCCTCTTCCCCTTTTCCTCACAGTGGCGACATGGACCCTGGCGCCATGCCGCCGACGCCCGTGCCTGCCGCGCCACCTGCTCCCCCTAGAGGTCAAACGGACCCCCCCCCCCCCCGACGCCCTGCTCATCCCTCTCTCGCACGCGCACCTCCCCACCTGCTCCCGCTCTCTGTCTCTCTTCCGAGCTCGGCCGAGCCACCGCTGCCGCCGCCCGCCGTCACTTGCCGATGATTCCGAGCTTCCCGTCCAGATCGAAGCCCACCGAAGGGTTCGCCGCGTCGCCCTTTACCTCCGTGCCGAAGAAATCGACGAGTGCTGGCCACCATCGTCGCCGCTGCTCAATTTCTTCCACGCCTGGCCGAGACCCGCCGTTCGCCGCCGTCGCGATTGTCGTCGCCTCCGGCCGCCATGGTGCGAGCTAGGGCTATCGTCGGCTCCGTGCGGTCACCCTCTGCCTTCCCGTCGAGGGCATCACGCCGGCACGCCCTCACCTGGGCGTGCTACTCCGCCTCCTCCCACGCCGGCCTCCGCAATGCTCAGCACGCCGCCGTCGTTCTCCCCCTCCTCCGCTCTTGCCATGCGCACGCACGCAACAAGGGTACGTGCGCCATCCTCGTGGACCTCTCCTTCCCTTCCTCTCCCTTCCCCGCCGTACTCTCGCCGCGTCTCCGTCCGTCGCCGCGCGTCGGCCATGCCGGTCGCGGCATCCCCTCCCCGGTCAATCCCCTGCCGGCCTGGAACCGGCCTTGGGCCGACCCGGAGGCCGAACGCCTCGGGCTGGTACCCGGCCTCGACGCCAGCCTGGGCCGGCCAGTGGGCCGAGCGTCTCGGGTCGGTGCCCGGCCTTGAGCCGGCCTGGCCGACCTGGAGGCCGGCTCGACAGTGCTTTTGGTTTTTCTTTTGGGAATATAAAATCAAATAAAAGAAATCATAACTATTTGAATAATGCTTCAAATTCGACAAATCAAATTTCAAAATGTTCAGGAAAACAAACTCTACTAGATGGAATCTTTGTAACTTTCTTTTGAATCTATATTCTTTTTGTTTATTTAAGAATTCCTAAAATGGTATAAATAATACCTAATTTAGGAAAATCATAATTCGTTAAATATTTAACCAAAAATTATGAATAAAGTATCAAAATGATCAGTGTTTCAAATGCTATCAAATCATGGTAATATCAACTCATGATCACAAATATTTATTGATGTTATTCATAAATTGGTTAAAAGAATTAAATTCAAATAATTATTTTATTTCGCTATTTATTCCTCGGTACTCAAAAAATTACAAATATGGTACCAAAATGATCGGAAGGACAAACCCTATCCATTCATGTCATGTTCATGCATATTTGAGCCACTTCTCTAATAATGTAATAATTTATAAGTAAGGTGGCCACTAAGATAAATATGGGTTTGTTTCCAAATAATTGCACTAATTATTTGGAACTCCATTTAATTTGTTAAATAAATTAAATGTTGATATCTTTGCATAAATTTGTCATGTCATCATGTGACTGTGCATTGCACCTTGTCTTCATGTGATTTATTTGTTCTTTTGTATTATTTTTTGGGTATCGATAGATTCCGGAGTCGAGGGTCTCTCTACCTACCCCGACGAGCCGTACTACACGCCCCGGTAGCAAGGCAAGAGATAACCTAACCCTATTGGCATTTTAGCATCCTAATGTTTTCTAAACTTATTTTATCCACCAGAATATTGCATGCGATTCCAATGTCTCTTTTGATCAAGATGTAGAGGATCCTATGAATGCATGTTTATCGCCGAACCAATACATGTTTTTCCCTCCTATGAACCATAGGTTTGATGTGTTGGCCGGAGACAAATAAATAACGGTTGTTGTATAGAAATGCTTAGGTATGCTTAGCCATGCTTAGTTGTATGCTATTTATGTCTGTTGATTTAATTCCATGATATTGCTATTGATGGAATGATTCGGGCATGGTAGTTAATTGTGGTGCTTAATTAAAATTCTAAGAAGGCTTGGATGATTTGCCATCGGGGATGGTGTTTTGTCTCATTCTTGCCCCTAGGTGCGAGTTCTTGTCTCTAGAACCAAGATCGAGCGTGCTTCCAAAGGTGGGGACATATGGAATCCCCTGTGACCGAATAATTTGTGAGGGGCTTGTCTAGGGTCCTCTAGTTTGCTATTTCCATTTGCGCGTGAGTTGTGTGGGTGGAAAAGAAATGAGGAGGACTGTGGTGTTTAGGATGTGGCCGCGGGGCAGGGTGTTGGAGGCGCTGAACCTATCCTTCCGCACACTGATGGTCCTTGAGTAAGCCTCATGCATTGTAAAGGTCTAACCGCGCCCACTCGCCGGCCTCCCCGGAAGAGGGCCAATTAGGTGAGCCGGACGGTACCGATGGGTAAAATAGTACACCCCTGCAGTGTTTAATCTTTTCGAAAAGCCGTGTCCGCGGTTATGGACGACTTGGGAACGGATATACGAGACCATAGAGAATCTTAACCTAATTAAAATTTGGCAGCTAAAGGTTGCAATACAACATGTGATAAAAGGTTCATTTCCTCGAGGGGGATTCGAGGGAGTGCCTTTGGTTGAGATGAGTGGTTCTGGCTACAAGTTGGTTCGAAGAGAACCAAGATGACAAGTTTACCCTCTTACCCCTTTTATGAAAAATATTCTGAGTAGACGATGCCTTGTGTCACTTATACTTTTATAAATGAAAACTAGCTTTATGCAAAATAGCTACATACAGCTTTAGAGCCACCGTCAGCATTGGGCCTATATCGCCCTACTAAACTTGCGAGTACGTCGTACTCAGTCTCTCTTTGCTGCCTTTATAATTTGTTTCAGAGGAGGACGACACCGAGCAGCTAGGTGGTTTCTTCATGGACGTCGACTAGTAGTCCGGGGTTCCCAGGTGGCAGCTTGGGACCATGGAACAAGCTGGCTTGGGTTATGTTTATTGTAGGCCTCTTAGGCCATATATTTGGATCTTGTTGTATTAGACAACGCTACTTCGCTTCCGCCTGATGTACTGATGGATCTGTGATCCCCTTTGTGTGTAATTTTTATCTTTCTCATATATGAGTTGCTATATGAATCTTTGTGTCGTAGAGTCTGTGATGTGCCAGTTGTTCCACAAGTCTCGATCTCTCTACTATACATGATAGCTATGTCTGAGATTATGGCATGATCGAAGTGTTGTGTGCCGATGATCCATTCCGAGCACACCTGCCAAAGGTTTTGGCCTGGGATTGGTAAACCCAGTAACCTTCGATTGTGTAGCATCACCGGTTGCACAAAGCTTCACTGTATAGTTCTGGGGTCGGGGCGCAACAGAACCCGTAGCCCAAGTATAAACTACTCACACCTTATCATGGAGGCGGCAGTGGTCGCGTAGATGCCTCCGGCTCCTGCTCCAGCAGGGTGTCAGAACAACGCTCCAGATTAATTTCTGCGACGGCGACAGTTCGTTATCGAAATTGGGAAAATAGGATTTATTCATGTTGCTTCGTCTCGGGGACTACATATAGGCGAAGAGACGACGTGAGTGGGCAGACGAGGCGTCCACGTGGGTGGGGCCCACGTCCAAGCCCTAAGTCGTGGCCCCTGGCCATGTGGGCCCCACATGGCTCCTCTAGTTGCCTCCTTTATTTCCTCATATTCTCCATGGAAAGTTACTTGCAAATATATTTTTCTTTGATTTTTCTAGGATATTTCCTCGTGTTCTTTCTCTTGGGGTGATTCCAACGTTGGACAACGAACAAATTTATGGGGCCATCAACTCTGCCTTTAATAAGCCGTAAAAAGATCAAACACAAGAAATATAAATATGGTACTATTTGATATGCTAATTTTATCGGAATAAGAGAGCCTAATAATCTGGATGAAGCGTTAAAGAATAAAATTGAAAAAATGCTATGAATGCAAAATAAAAGTTGGCATTTAGTTTCGGCACAAGAAGCAGGTAGAAATTTCATGTAGGGGTTTATAAAATTAAAGGGTAGAACTGATGGAATCATAGATAGAGCTGATGGCGTACTATTTTCATGATATTAATTCATCTGGATTAAATTACTTCAAAAAAAATTGCCAACATATGTCATTTCATTTGTCATGTCTCTTCCATTGCGAAGCAATTAATGAACCGAGTGTGAAGGGTCAAAGTCTTCTTTTTAATTGATCAAGTGTCAAAAGCTTAATAAATGACACCAGACACGTACATACAAAATGAAATGAAAAGGAAAGGAGAGATTCCTCCAAATTAGGCTAGCGATACACACGTGGTCAGGCTTAGGCTTGCCTCAGCGGCCTATTTATACGTTCTGCCCGCGGCCATCACATAGTCCTCCGCATCTAGCTAGTTAACTGGCAAGGCAGCGCATGTGGCCAGCAACAAGCTAGAGCTCCACGCACGCATGCACGTAGGTCAACAACCCAGATCCAATTAAATCAGCTCAAAGCGTTCTCTATTCTGTTGCTGAAGCTAGAATCGAGTGGAGATCGATGGAGTCGACTACATGATGTTCAGCTAGCTCGCGAGATGAATTAATTGGTTGGCAGGCACGCATCCGATCCGGTTTTGTCGTCGCGAGTAATGTAAGTTCTCCTCCTCCCTGGTTGTGCTGCATGCTCTCTGCATCAACGTTAGTCTTGTTGAGGATGGATACGCACGTACGATGCTCCATCCGATCCGACTTTGTTGGCGCATACATGCATCCATGCTATAATATATACTACTCTGATTAAGATTAATAAACACAAGCAACGGAATTCTCTTTCAATTCCGTATGTACCCTCCGAAAGCCTCCTCTCCCGCCTTGGCTGCCTTCGCAACAGCGACGCGCGCGCGGTGAGGTGCAGGTCGGCTCTCATCCGTAGCCTTCGCTTCGTGTCCCGTCTTTATCAATTGCCAGCCCAGCCTCTTTTGGAGTTTCTTCCGGGACCCAAAAATCTTTCCCGGAAAATACAAGTTAGCTAGTAGCTAGTCTACTTGTCCCTTAATTGGACATGGACGTGGAGAATTTGACAGAGTGGCCGTAGTCACCCGAAGATTACGACAAGGAGGAGCACTTGCGTGTGTGCTGTTCGGAGTAGCTAGCAAACACACAGCAGACGGACCGATCGCAAGCGCGAGGTGGCGCGTCGTGAGCTGCGTGGGTGGCACGCCCGCGATCGTTTTCCGCTGCAGACCCCCAAGAAATTGTTTGTTTGTTGATTATTATTAGTAAGACTTGTTGCTACGATATATTCCCAGAGAGGAACGCCGTTACAATTTGCACTTTTATTAATTGATCACCCTTGAAAATACTCACCCGGTCTCGAAAATGGCTTTTAAATTCGAGAGACAAAAGTTATTTCTAGGCTTAAACAAGTACATCTACAATACCATATCTATATCAATATATCTACCGTAAGATACATTTCTATTTATTCGCATATTGTTGTTGTTGTTGTTGTTGACATGGGTGACTGACGAGTTTTCTTACTATCATTCGTTGACAAAATCATACACCTCTCAAAATTGTTTTAATTCTGTTTTTAATATATAATCAAACTTAATTAGTAAGGTGTAACATTTGACTAAATTTATATGCCACGTGTTTCAAATAGAGGTAACACACATATATATTCAATTTGGAGGAAAGAGGCGAGACATTCTGTTTCGTGTGTTCATTTTTAAAACCCAATTTAACGGTTTGAAGACTACAATTTTTTTTTTAAATCGTCATATGGGAACACCTCCAAATCGTCTCGTCCCATACACGGAAGGAAGACACTACAATATTAACATTTCGAAATTTACAAGTTTTAGAGTGGTTGGAGAATTTAGGAACCGTCCAATAAGGTCAATCCAGCGGTGGAAAAATTGGAAGTACTACAAAGTACTAGAGAAAAAGTACTGGGAAGTACTGGAAAGTACAAAAAATTGATTTATTACCAATAACAAAAATATTGATTGACATTTCGAGGTCAGAAGGCCCACCTGCATGGCTCTCTCCCCGTTCTCTCTCATCGCTACCTCTCTCTCGCCGGATCCCTCAGGGCGCCACACGTCGCCTCCCACATCGCTGCCCACACTCCAGCCGCGAGCTCCTCTCCCTCCCGGCAGCCGCTTCCCTCCAGCCTCTTGGCTCTGCCGCCCTTGCTCGTCGAACGACGCCCCACTCTGGCATGCGCCTTTCCCCAACGCCCTGGCGCCTCCACGGAGCTCCTCCCGCATGTCCCGGTCTCCACAAGAGCCATCTGTTTCGGTCCGCTCTCCCGCGAGTGCGTGTGACCAGTAGCAACTCAGTCATACCTGATGTGCTGAGTGTTGTATGTATGGCTGATGTCGTGAACGCTGAAGCTATATTACGTGTGATCTACCTATATCATCCGGCCGCCTCGGTCCGCCATAGCTGGTTGCCGTTGAGCACGGAGCATCTACTGGTGCTCTAGCTTACTGCTTTAGCATCGTCGTTCGTATGCGGTATTTCCCGTCAGGAGGTCTGCTGGACGCCGCAGCCGCTTACGTCCCGGACGCCAGCCGGTCACTCACCGCCGCCCTCCGGCCCCTGCTCAAGATCCCCGCTGCTCTCTGCGACATCCGGCCGACGCTCCGTCTGCCGCATGCAGCCTGCCGATCTCCTCCGTCCTCCACTAGCCCCTGCTCAAGATTCCCGAAGCTCGTGCCCCGGCAGTATGATGCCCGCCTCAGCTTCTTCCCCTCCGCCGGCGACGTCACGGCCACCTCCCCAGTAGCACGCATCTCCTCCATGAGTCAGACTACGGTTGACTAGAAAGTTACTAAATTAATTCTAAGTCAGTAATTAGAGCGCTTGATCAACGCACAAAAATAATTTCAGGAGAAGTACTCGGTAGTACTAGAAAGTACCTGCCAATCACCGTAAAAGCGCTCGATGGAGACATACCACACTGAAGAACGAACTACACATGGCCATTCAAAAGGAGAACCATGCTCATGACATGATAACTTGTGTGCGATAAGATCAACAATTCACTCGACTTGGATTAGTTGATGCTCTGGCGGTCCAAGACTTGGCAGAAATGCTACCACACCTCGGAGGAGAAATATGTATCTATGCATCAATAACCAATGCAGAAAGCCACGGTCATCCTCCTTTAAAAAAGTTTAGCCGAAGGGCTGTTCAACAATTCTAAGTCGAACGCATTGCGATGACATTTTCAAGTGACCAACATGAGAAGATACAAATGTGCAGTCACACTCATGTCTTTCCTTAACAATGAACTGACGACAAAGAAAAATGATGGATCTAGTCCATTCTTTAGCACCCCCACATAGAATCAGCCAAGGGTGGTGGGATGCTTTACTTCTGCCTTCTTCTACTGCTAGCATTAAAATAACGTGGTGGCGATCATATACACTGTCTTTAACTTAATAAATAAGGATGTACATAAATTGGTAAAAGTAACTGACATAATATGTTTTTAAAAATAAATGTTATTTTAGAATATGATGCATTATAATGTATCACATATTCACATGTCAAATTAAAATGAAAATTAATGTTCCCGGCCAAATAAAGCTGCTGATAATTAGCTTCTGAAACTTCCTACGTTTGTAACATTAGGACTTGCCCTAAACTCCAAATGGCCAAGACTTGCCGCCGTCGATTGCTTGCGGGATGCATCTGAGAGGACATGATAATTTGTGTGATGCTCACAATGTTCGGAGTAACTTTCAGCAACTAAAGAACTACGTACTTTTAGCTAGCTAAAGATTAAGTGTTCTTCTGGTGTTTTCTTATTTTCCGATGTCCCTGTGATGACAATTAATTTCTTCCATGACAAAGAGGTAGCATCATTCATTACTCGGATCAGGTATCACTCGCTTCCAGAAATATATTTTATATTTTGAAATATAGAATATCTTTCCTTACAAACTTTGTACAATGTACTTCAAATAGTTGCAAAATTATGATCATACGACGTTCATTTGAATAAAATTCAATACTACAAGTTTTGCATCGATCCAATATGTGCTCAAGAAAAATGCCTCACATAACCGTCATACAATTATATTTTAGTTGTCTCTATAATTTTGATATAGTAATCTTCTTATAACTCTTCGTGGATAAACATTTTTCTTCTGCGGACAAACAGCTAGAGGTTTTTTAACGGAGCGACTACAATCTACCAAATTAAGGATGATGACACGTTGTATCGTCTAAGTCTTAGACGATATGGCTTTTTTTTTCCTTTTTTCCACAACTGCTCTCTATCGCCAAGTGTGCTTCGATTCAAGATAAATTCGGCATGAAAAAGATTCACATCGACGTTGTGTTTTCATTACCGTGATCCATTACTAGTTTCGTTGACTGTTTAATGTTCAATTTCTTGTTAACGTTTCAACATTTTTTAGATGAATTTTGTGAAATTCGCTGCACACGGTCAATCGTTTGAAATTTCCCTTTGAGGAGTAGTTTTTTTTTTTTTTTTTTTTGAGGAGTACTTTTATCCTCTTGTCACCGTAATCGTGTGGCTGCGCCCATTCGCCGGCTGGTAGGCTTTGCGGCAGTGTCACATAGGCCCTGTCTATTTTTGGCCTTGTTGACTGAACTTCCATGCCGATCCTCCAAACGCTTCATGATGCTATATCGTAGGCACCGCCGGCCATCAGAATTCGGTGCTTGACATCTCTGATGTGCATCCCACCCCCACGGTGCTTGACATCAGAAATAACTTTGATTGATCTCATCGAGTTTTTGCTCCGATTTTGCAGGATCTCAATCGATTAGACGGCACCTCGTTCTGGACGCGGATCAACTGGCATTGTTAGTTGTCGTTGATCAGTTTGTGCAGCTGAACTGAAGTTGTCTCTTCATCGGCAAGTGCTACACTTACATTTGAGGATCCAAGATGGTGCTGGCGAGCACGCCCAAGGTGGTGCTGGGATGCGTGGCGTTCGTCATCTTCTGGGTGCTGGCCGTGTTTCCATCGGTGCCGTTCATGCCAGTCGGCCGGACGGCGGGGTCTCTGCTGGGCGCCATGCTCATGGTGCTCTTCCGCGTCATGACCCCCAAGGAGGCCTATGCGGCGATCGACCTCCCCATCCTGGGCCTCCTCTTTGGCACCATGGTGGTGAGCATCTTCCTGGAGCGCGCCGACATGTTCCAGTACCTCGGCAGCATGCTCTCCTGGAAGAGCCGCGGCAGCAAGGACCTCCTCTTCCGCGTCTGCCTCGTCTCCGCGGTCGCCAGCGCGCTCTTCACCAACGACACCACCTGCGTCGTCCTTACCGAGTTCATCCTCAAGGTGGCCAGGCAGAACAACCTGCCGCCGCAGCCGTTCCTCCTCGCCCTCGCCTCCAGCTCCAACATCGGCTCCTCCGCGACGCCCATCGGCAACCCGCAGAACCTGGTCATCGCCGTCACCAGCGGCATCTCCTTCGGCTCCTTCCTCTTCGGCGTCTTCCCGGCGATGATCGTCGGCGTGCTCACCAACACCTGCATCCTGCTCTGCTACTTTTGGAGGCACCTCTCCGCCGTGAAGGAGAGCAGGGACCACGAGGCGGCCCCCGGGCATGCCGACGACGAGGTCACCTCTCACCGGTTCACGCCGGCGAGGATGTCGCACGCTTCGTCGGTCAACGGCGATGCCGACTACATGAGGAGCGACAGCATGACCAGGGGTGGTGGCGACTCCACCCTCCGGAGCAGGAGCTACAACTCGGAGGGCGACCGCGACATCCAGGTGGCCATCAGGTCGCTGCGAGCGTCCAGCATGTCGCAGGAGATGGTGGAGGTGTCCACGGTGTGCGGCGACCGTGGGCGCGACGAAGGCCCCCGGAAGGTCACCAGGACGACCAGCCACCAGAGGAGCGTGATCATCGAGGATGCGCCCGAGAAAGAGGCCTTCCACGACGAGGAGAAGCCGCAGGAGGAGGAGGAAGAGGTGAAGCGCAAGACATGGAAGGTGTTCCTGTGGAAGACGGCCGTCTACCTCACCACCCTCGGAATGCTCATCTCGCTCCTCATGGGGCTCGACATGTCCTGGACAGCTATCACCGCTGCCCTCGTCCTTCTCGCGCTTGATTTCACCGACGCACAAGCTTGCCTTGAGAAGGTATATATATGTCGTCCTTCTCTTCTGAATTAGACAAGAAACTAATCACCTAGCTCGATTACAAAGTTGGCCACCATTTCGTTTTCCGATCGATTTTTTTCTTCTTCTGATTTCATGATTTGCAGGTATCCTACTCGCTGTTGATCTTCTTCTGCGGAATGTTCATAACGGTGGATGGCTTCAACAGAACTGGCATACCGAACGCGCTCTGGGAGCTTGTGGAACCGCACGCGAGGATCGACAGCGCTAAAGGAATTGCGCTTCTTGCGGTTGTCATTCTTGTTCTTTCAAACGTTGCCTCGAATGTTCCAACAGGTAATTAACGCTTTCGTGTGTGCCGGTTTCAGTGTTGCAAATGGGTGATCTCTTAATCTTGTGTCACTGAACGGTTCAAGAGAACAAAAAGATCTTGCACATGTTAGTCATGATGTCATAGCTATATTATATGGTGGTAGTGTACCTAGATCACATCATCTTCTGCGGAGAGATTTTTTAGTTCGGACAAAACCCTAATTAGAGTGTTATACTTGTTTAGCTCGTGGAAACAATAATGTCGAGAGAATCCAGTGATATCGACATTTTAGACTCTTATTGCGAAAAATGTGTGCTCTTCAGATTATTTTTTTATAAGATGTGGACAGTTCTAAACATGTCATCTCTGAACAATTTTTCTTTTCAGTGCTGCTGCTGGGCACAAGAGTGGCAGCATCAGCTGGTGCGATCTCCCCCGCTTCCGAGAAGAAAGCCTGGCTCATACTAGCCTGGGTCAGCACGGTGGCCGGTAACCTCACGCTCCTCGGTTCAGCGGCAAACCTAATCGTTTGCGAGCAGGCGCGGAGGGCACAGTTCCACGGGTACAACCTCACCTTTTGGAGCCACCTGCGCTTCGGCGTGCCATCGACGATCATCATCACCGCTATCGGCTTGCTCATCGTCGTTAGCTACTGATAAGAACTTGGAGGAAGAACTCCTACGTAGCAGCAGTAGTGCAAGATATTAGCAGGTCCCTTCCACAAACAAGTAAGCAACTGTGAAAATGGGGAATTTACCTGGGAAAAGGAGATGATACTGTAACTTGTGTTTTACTGTAACACCGTTATTGTGAGCTTTCGCGCCACAACTTAGTGCGAGATGTCGTCGCTCATCTGCTAAAGCAAATAATGGGCATATTTATTTGTAGATGTAAGAATAAGATATATAAGCCAGTCGAATGAACTAGTCCAGTAGCGATTTTTTTTAAGCAACGCGTCCGCGTCCGCGTCGCTACCAGGGGGCGACACGGGCGAACCCCTGCGCGCCCGCCTCCCACCTCCCTGCCCCTCCGCCTCCTCGCCGCCGTCAGGCGTAGCCCCACCGGGCAAAAGGCCTGGGGGGTAGCCGGCGGCGGCGGGCCCTCCTCCCTCGTGCGCGGGGGTCTCCGGCTGAAGTGACGCGGCGCCCTGGCGGCGGAGCTGGTGCGCCGGGGCGGCGGCCTCGGGTCTCTCCGGCGGTTTCGACGGCCGTGGTGGCTGTGCGGATAACGCCACGGCTCGAGCAGGCGACGGGCGCCATGGGCGCGATGGCTGCGCGTGCTCGGCCGTGCGGGCCAGATCTGGGCCAGGGAGGGCCCGATCTGGGCCTGACGAGCCTGAGTTGCCGTCGATCTAGCGTAGGGGTAGGTCTGCGAGGAGTCGAGCGGTGCGTCGTGGGGCAGTGGTCTTTGGTTGCTGCTCCGACGGCGGCGTCTCTGCGGGTCTTCGTTGCGGCTGTGTAGTCTAGGCGGCGTCTCTTAGCTGTCTTTGGCCGGCGTGCTCCTAGCTAGAAGAAAGCTGGGGCGGCGGCCCCAGACAGGTGGTCGTGGTGCGGGAGGGGTTGCTCCTGCCTCCCGCTGGCATGGCGTGGTCATCGCTACGTGAGGTGTTGCGGCTCCGCGGCATGTCGATGGTGTTGGTTCTCGACGGCAGAGGAGCGCCTCTGGCTTGCTGCTCCTTAGCCCAGGCCCTAGGACTTGGCGGTCGAGATCGTGCTTCAGGTGAAAGCCTTGCACTTAGGTGCCGACGGCAGCGGCGTCCTTGGGCGTCGTTCTCCTTCTTGAATGCGTCGTTCGAAAAAAGCGGCGATCCTCTACCGACGCGAGTGCCTCAAGTCTCTCCGGGTGAAAACCTTAGCTCCTCTCGAGCGGGCGGCGGCGGCGTTCACGTCATTATCTCCTTGGAGGCGTCGCCTTGGAGTTATCTTGACTCTCGTTGTGCATCGGGTATGTGGCAGCCATGAGGGGTGACTCTATGGTTTGGGCGGTGAAAGTCGGGGCGGCGGCCCCGGACGGTGGTTGTGCGCCGAGGCGGCGGCCTCGAAAAACGCTGCATCCATGGCCCTATGAGGCGAGGTTGTGCTCGTGCTTCGCAGGGGTGATGAATCAGTGTCACTAGGGTGGCTGGCTGGTTGCCCTGTTTTTTCTTTTCTTTTCTTTTTTCTGTTCGTCTCCGGACGTAATTTCGCCCGGGATGACACATGTGTACTATGATTATGTACGAAGCTTTCCCTCTGCTAATATATCTATCGAAAGCCGGCAATTGCTGGATCTTTCAAAAAAAAGAATGAACTAGTCGGTGTCCCTCCATCAAGTTCTAAATCGAAGAATTGCTTTGTATAGGATGGATACATGGCAGGAGAATGATAAATTTTATTTCAGCTCTATATTTGGAGACTCCATGCTAAAATTAAGGACCCGACTACGTAGAGGCTGCTTCAATTTGGCAAAACCGTAAGCAGCACGCGTTAAGTACATGTGGGGTCGTGCAAAAAAAATCAGGCAAGAAAGCAATCCGTGAGCAAATTAACATGTACGTAGTAAAAGCCAAAACTGCTTATGTCATATCGCATTAAATACCAAATTCGAAAATTTAAAATGTTTTGTAGCTTAAACCTTTTATGCGATTTATGATCCGTTTTCATCGTTGGACTAGTCGCGTCGAGATCTTCGAAACTAGATCCCATGTTAATATGTTTCGACAAAAAAAAATCGGACCCAAAAGTTACCAACCACTAACACGTAAGTTATCAGGCTATAATATGTAAGTTACCACCTCACACAACGATCCATTTTTGACGCAACTATACAACGGATGTTAACTTCATCGGTCGAGGGAGGGTAACTCCATCGGTCCAGGTTGGGTTACTATATCACTACTTGGTGGCAACTCTATCAGTTTAGGGTGGGTAAATCCATCAATTTATGGTGGTTAATTCAATTAGTTTAGTATAACTCCATCACTTTTGACTGAGTGGGTAACTCTCTCACTACTAGGTGGTAACTCCATCGCTACTGGGTGGGTAACTATCGGTTTAGAGAGGGTAACTCTATCAGTTTATGATGTGTAACTCAATCAGCTTAGGGTTGGTAACTCCTTCAGTCCATGGTGGTAACTTCATCAGTCTAGGGTGGGTAACTACATCACTATCGGGTGGGTAACTCCATCAGTTTGGGGTGGTTAACTCCATTACTATTGGGTGGATAACTTCATCACTACTGTACGGTATCTCCATTACTACCGGGTGGGTAATTTCACCAGTTTATGGTGGTAACTCCATCATTATTGCGCGGTAACTTTATCAGTCTACGGCTGGTAACTCCTTCAGTCTAGGGTGGGTAACTTCATCACTCCTGGATGGTAACTTCATCAGCTTAGGTTTGGTAATTATATCACTTCTGGGTGGGTAATTCCATCGGTTTAGGGTGTATAACTACATCACTATTGGTTGGTAACTTCAATAGTTTAGGGTGGATAACTCCATCACTACTGGGCGGTAACTTCGTCAGTTTACGGTTGGTAACTCCATCACTATTGGGTGGTAACTCCATCACTATTGGGTGGTAACTTTATCAGTTTAGGGTTGGTAAGTTCATCACTACCGGGGGGGGGGGGGTAACTTCATCAGCTTAGGGTTGGTAAGTACATCACTTCTGGGTGGGTAACTCCATTGGTTTAGGGTGGATAACTACATCACTACTGGGTGGGTTACTTAATCGGTCTAGGGTGGGTAATTTCATCACTATACGTCGCGCTTTTCGCCGAGACCCCCGACGAAGGTTGTTGCTTAGTCATCGAAACGGCGTCAATCGGAGTGGTTCCTCGGATCACGACATGATCGGATAATATATACGGCACGGATCGGACGACACATCTCGATGAGATTATCAGACGACGACTAGTGGGATGGCGGTGTGGTCGACGACACCGGAGAGCAACATACTAGACGGTAAATCTCACGGACACAGCGATTATGAGGGTCTAAACACACATATTCATACAAAAGACACCATCAGAACGGACACAGATGTGCACGAGTGCAGCCAGCTTAAGCTGGCAAGCGACTGACTGAATGAACAATATACAGCAAATTAAACTGAAGACGCAAGTTTGGATAGCAAGTTAAACTGAAGACGCACACAATCTCTAAATCAATCTCAAGTGGATATATACTAGGCTGTAGTTAACTGAAGCCTCACGTGACCATCATGCATGCCATAGATGATCTTCTGCACATCAGGATCACACATACGCCATTGATCTGAACGACGAGTCAACGAGGGTGACAATCTCCCTGACAAACAACACCTTCCTCCTGAACAAATACTGACAACGACCAACCTCCACCTGAACAACCCAACTGCTATGCAATTTCTTAGAAGTTCCAACTGCCTCATAGATTCAGAAGTACTAATTGGTAGAGCAGCTGACTGAGCAAAGCAGCAACATACAGCTATTGCAGAACACACAAGTGTTCCAGTCGCAACTACGCCGTCAGTGCGAAGAATGCAACAGCGACGACCGGTGGAGCTGCTGACTTGCCACCTCACGCCGTGCAGTTTGTTAGCTCCAACACACGGAGGGTCTCCGACGCCAGATGGCAGAGAGCGAAGGCGAAGCCAGCAGATCCTCGCTCCTCTCAAACATAGTGGCCTGGTGGGTACCGACCTCGAGCGGATGGAGGCGTCGCTGATCGGAATCTCATCGACATGAAGCTGCATGAACTGACTCTCTCTGATCTTGTCATCCTCGATCGGTGATGTTGGAGACGGCGGCCGCGGAACGGGCGCCAATGGATTCCATGATTAGGATATGTTGGAGACGGAGGCGGGTTGGGAGCCCGGTCCCGGGGCTGCGGGATGGAGGGCGGGGGACGGCGTGGGCGAGGCTGGAGCCAAGTGTGGGGGACGAGCACGGGGAGAGCGAGGAGGACGACAGACTGGCGGTTCGCGGGTCGGCAAAGAACTCGCCGGAGGGCGGGCCGACGCGGGGCAGCGGTGGGAGCGAGCAGAGCTTCGGCGACCAGGGCCGGACATGCGAGGGGCTTCGTCGGCGGCGGCTGGAGAGGGCGGGGTGGAGAGCTCCGACGTCGCCGGCGGCTGGAGAGGGCGGGGCGGAGGGCTCCGGCGGCGGTGGCTCGAGAGGGCGGGGCGGGGGAGAGAGGATGGGTGGGGGTCGTGTGCGGTGGAGCTTTGTTTCCCCTTTTGCTTGTTCCGACCGAAACTGATCCCTTCACCGGCGATCAGACGTCCCAGATGGTGCGTGGAGTTACGCCAACCAGAAGCTGCTTCTGATTAGATAAACCGAAAATTAATTAAGATTGACATCTTCCGGAGCCTAATATTTAGATGACTTTAAATTGATAAAACAATGAACTGGCTAGAATGTGTTGCTAGTGATTGCAAACAAAAGCTTGAACAAGTCGAAAGCAACCAGCAAAGAGCTAATCTATACCTAATAATAAAAGCAGTAAGGTTTCTTCCGGTTCGTTCGTCTGTTCCATCTTTTTTACCGTTTTGCCCTCCCACTAAATCACATAATACGGCAAACTGCCACGCGTACCGATTCATCTTTCTAAATTTTCCTCTCTCTAGCAAACGACACCCCTCCTCCCCTGTTGGGCACCGACACCACCCCACCCTGACCTTCTCCTCCGGCCCCCTCTCCGGCCTCCCTCGTCGCCGTCCGAATCCCATGACCTGGATTCGCGCTGCCGGGAACGACTCCCCGCGCCGCCGCGACCTCCCGCTTGCTGCCGGGAACAACTCCCCACGCCCGCCTGCGACCTCCCTTGCTCGCCGCCCAACAACTCCCCGCATCGCCGCAAACCGCCGGATACCCTGGGCTTCGCCAGGCACGGCTTCGCCGAAATCCGTGGATCCCCGCGCCAGAGTATCTTGCTCTCGCAACCAGCAAAGAGCTAATCGAACTACAAAGGCTGGCAACCTCAAGAGCAATCCCGGGCTACGGAGAGAAATTCTTGAGAAATCCATGTGCTACAATGGCAGGTTTGGACATTCTGGCAGGAGTGAGCGCGCCCCTAAAATGCTCAACCATCACTGTAGCGGCGGCTACTTTGTTTTTTTTTTAAATGAAGGTTGAGACCTCTGGCATCTGCATCAAAATGATGCACACAAAATTTTAATTATTATTATTATAAAAAACCACAAAGACTTACAAAAAATGCATCGATCAACCGGAAGCCACCTTTTCTGGCGATAAGTCACTACACCTACAAATTGGTGGAGATAGTTGTCGCCGATGATGACGACGTGCCATGTTGGTGCAGCCCTACGTTGACGGTGAGGCGCATACTCGGGGACGTGTTTGATGTCCCTGTCGATGTTGTCGAAGAGTAGCTGGCGTGGTGGCGATGCATGGACAATACAGTCGGCGTTGGAGCGTGGAGGCTGGCCGGAGCTGAGTCGACGACTTGGTCGGAGTAGAGGCGCGCGAGGACGACCTGCGGCGGTGTGCGACATAATCCGATCTATGATCGGTGAAAGAAAAAGAAACACCGGTCAAGCGGCCGGCGCGAGAAAATTGCTATGATCTAGTTCTAATCTATGAGTTGCGCAGCCCCGTGCAGATGATCTCCCCGGGGGCGGCGTGGCGAAAGAGGAACGAAACCCTCTGATACCATGATAGACGGTATTGATTGTATTGCTTGATATTGCTTAATTAACGACACAACGCCACCAATCGAACAACTTAAATAGGTCGAAGATCACTATTGTAATGAAGAACACCAAGAAAGGAGCACCAAGGCTGTCAAGTAGTTGGACAACGTCCTATTGTACAAGGAGAGGGCACTCTATTGTCCCCCGTTTTTGTCATCTTAGGGGAAAAGAGAGTGCCGGTGTTTTGTACTGTTGTATGTAGGTATGGCTTATGACCATGATTGGATGGGCTAACAGCCTTAGGCACCTAAGGATGTACATGTTCGGTCCTCGGGATTGTGTTGGTAACAACCCTACTCATATGTGTGGCGATGTATTAAAACTTGTGAGATGCTCAAGGTACGAAGGATGTGACGGCTAGCGGTGCAGCCTGCTAGTCAACCCTACTCATATGTGTGGCGATGTATTAAAACTTGTGAGATGCTCAAGGTACAAAGGATGTGACGGCTAGCGGTGCAGCCTGCTAGTCTACTCTCCTCAAAGGAGTACTGACTATGACGGATGGAAGCTACGACAAGCCGTTGTAGTGTACATCCGGCTAGACGGTCCTACTCGGTATGGCATTGAGCCTCTCTAGAGGTCATCAGCGGATGATTCTGAGGCGTACGCTGGATGAGACTTGGCCTGTAAGAGGGTGGCGTCAGCATGCCTTGCCAGGATATGGCCGTTGAGTTGGCCGGAGCGATGCGTCTTGTGCACCTACCCCATCGATGTCAGTACAGAGAGTGGACTTTTCCTTTCCATTTGGTCTCGGGTGGTCGGATGAGCATAGGGTGTCGGTTGGTGGGAAAGTCACCTGGCGGGGAGAGCTGCCTTACGGTTGCTAAGTTGGTCATGCGGGTCGGTTGACCGAACCACCATTTGCTTGTAGTTTTTCCTAGGGTATTGGGTATCCATAATCCCGTTAGTATCCGCATGATCCTTTAGTTGTCTCAGGGAGGCGCACAGAGGATTTGTAATTTCTTGGTCATGTGTGGGCCAGCTCGTAGGGAGACGGTTTGGTGACCTGGCTCCAACAGAGGGAGCAATGTCGTCTTCGTTTTTGATCTAGTCTTAGCTGGCTAGCGGCCGGTCAACACTCAACAGGGTGGCTCATCTGGGTCACAAAGGGTCGTGGTGGTGTTAAGCTTCTTGTATGACCACGTAGTCCCATCACGTGAAGGGCTCGTCGGGAACGCCACCGCCTGTTCAAGTGGTGGATCAGACCTGACGCCTGGGGCATGGGACGTGGTGGCGGCATGATGTAACGGTTCGCTAGTTGTAGAGGGTTCATACTGGCTCCCCTTTTCATGGCAAGGCGTGGTGGTTGGGGACCGGATTCCATCATTCCCCAATTTCCCCGCCCTCTCCCTTGTGTGCTGAGAGTCTATTTTGCCTTCGTATACCTCTTCCTTCTTGTTTATGTCACCACACTATGGGCGCACGGTCTAGCCGAAGTTTGTCGGAGACTAATGGCCCAAACGACAACTGGTGCGGCTCATCGGTAAAGAGTAAAGAGTTGGAGCGCTATGTCGAGCATGGCCTCCCCCGCCCTCAAAGCGAGTTCAAATGACGGGTACCAGCCAAGGAGAGGGTGCCAACTACCCAAGGTATGAGCATGTTCGCTTCACCTTGTTCCTAGATCGCGAGTTCTCGCTACTGGTGAGCTCCTTCCTCCGGGAGGTGCTAGATTTCTATGGGATCCACCCTCTTTTGTTTAGCATAAGACAGTAGGGAAGACCCCTACTGCAGCAATTTTCATTTAAAATGGTGGAAAATGTATAGGTGGTAACTACGATTACAAAAGGGAAAGGAAAAGCTCACGAATTATCGAGCCATTGTTGCATCCCTTCCTTCAAGCATGGCTTGGCTCTGTAATAAGGGGTTGCCCGATCTTCTCAGTGAGCTGGTGGTGGATTGGATGATTGGACGAAGATAACTTGCGCCACGCTCACGAACTCTCCGACTGCTCCCCCGTTGCCAATGCAATAGCTCTTCAACCCAATGGATATTCGCAACACCACACACTTGCGCAATGTAGCCGCCGACCACGAGCGGTTTGCAATCTACTAATTCCCCATGGAACAATAGATTACACTCAAACTTTGGTAGCTAAATCTCCAGATTGAAACAAAGTGGAGAGGTGTGTTTCTGATCGAAGCAAAGAGGAACACGAATAGATGGATGCTTGCGCAATACAATCTAGGGTTTAGTTTAAACATGGTCGTTATCTACTACGACACCCCTCATGTACTTATAGGATTTGGGGTGTCTAACCTCTACTACGACACCCCTCATGTACTTATAGGAGTTGGGGTGTCCTAACCTTGTACGTGGACTCAAAGTGCGACTCTGGTTCGACTCGACTTGATACAAACTGACCCAAATTGGGTTCGGCCTAATTGGCACGCAGGACACATGTGGTGCACCTTAGACTTATGTGATCATCCCTTGGATGTCCTGGTGCGCCACCTCAGCTTGTCACACATGATCTCCCTCTTCTAGTGATGCGCCTGCCTCCCTCTCCTCCCTCGCGGATAGGTAGTATAAAATTCTCATAATCATGAATATCACTTAAGAACAAATTCACCTGCTGGCCAAGTAGCTTTGCACGTGCCCTAGTCATAGGACCAATCTGAACTTCATTAGTTGGAGCTTGAGCAGCAACATCTTCTTTAGGAAAATATGGTAAGGAACTAGGGATGTCCTCATCATCCCCCCCCCCCCTCTTCAAAAGGCGTCGACCTCGACGCAGCAAGGTCTTCTCCATCATATGGCGTCAAATCAGCAACATTAAACGTATTACTTACACCGAACTCACTTGCAGGAAGATCTATCATGTATGCATTGTCATTAATGTTGGCAAGAACCTTGTATGGACCATCACCTCATGGCATCAACTTAGACTTGCGCTGAACAGGAAATCTGTCTTTGCAAAAGTGCACCCAAACCATGTCGTCGGGCTGAAAAATCACCTCCTTTCTTTTCTTGTTGACACGAGCAGCATTATACTTGCTTTTATTTTCAATTGCTTTCTTTGTGTTCTCATGTATCTTCCTCACAAAATCTGCATGTTTTGATGCCTCAATGTTCAATCTTTCTTGTAGTGGAAGCGGCAACAAGTCTAGTGGCGTGATGGGTTTGAAACCATACACCACCTCAAACGGACACAATTGCGTGGTTGAGTGCACCGCCCTGTTATAAGCAAACTCAATATGCGGCAAACACTCCTCCCAAATGTGAAAATTCTTCTTGATCATTGTCCGCAGCAACGTTGAAAGTGTTCGGTTCACCACCTCCGTTTGGCCGTCAGTTTGGGGATGGCATGTTGTACTAAACAGCAGCTTTGTTCCCAACTTTCCCCAAAGTGTCTTCCAAAAGTAGCTCATGAACTTCACATCACAGTCAGAAACAATCGTCTTTGTACTCCATGTAAGCGCACAATGTCCCTGAAAAACAGATTAGCAATATGCGATGCATCATCGTTTTTGTGGCAGGCAATAAAATGTGCCATCTTAGAAAATCGATCCACTACCACAAAAATAGAATCATGTCCTCTCCTGGTCCTAGGCAATCCTAACACAAAATCCATGCTTATATCTTCCCATGGTGTGGTAAGAGCAGGAAGAGGGGTATACAAACCGTGGGGTTTTAGTTTGGACTTACCCTTGTTGCACATCACACACCGCTTCACAAATCTATCCACATCACGCCTCATCTTAGGCCAATAGAAGTGATCAGCGAGCATGAGCAATGTCTTCTCTCGTCCAAAGTGACCCATCAAACCGCCGGCATGAGATTCCTGCAACAATAACAAACGCACGGACGATTCTTGAATGTATTATTTGTTAGCTCTAAAAAATATCCATCATGTGTATAAAATTTCTTCCAAGCTTTGCCATCTCTACACATGTTAAAAGGGAATGCAAAATCATGATCAGTCACATATAAATCACGTATACTCTCCAAACCAGGAACTCTCACATCTAATTGTGTCAAAAGCATGTTCTTCCTAGAGAGAGCATCAGCTACCACATTATCTTTACCCTTCTTATGTTTGATGATGTAAGGGAAAGACTCAATAAGCTCAACCCACTTAGCATGTCGTCTATTCAAATTGGATTGACTTTTCGAAAACTTTAAAGCTTCATGATCAAAATGTATGATAAATTCCTTTGGATACAAATAATGTTTCCAAACCTCAAGCACACGTATAAGAGCATACAATTCTTTATCATAGACATGATAGTTCAATTCAGCACCATTTAATTTCTCAGAAAAATATGCAATCGGTCTACCCTCTTGCATCAAAACACCACCGATTCCAATACCACTAGCATCACATTCAATCTCAAATTGTTTGTTGAAATCAGAAAGTACTAAACAAGGTGCAACAGTCAAACAACATTTCAGTTCATCAAAAGCAATATCTTGGGCTACGCCCCACACAAAAGCAACACCCTTTTTGGTGAGTTCATTCAAAACAGCGGCAATAGAGCTAAAGTCTCTTACAAAGCGTCTATAAAATCCAACAAGACCAAGAAAGCTTCGTAATTGACTTATATTCATAGGAGTAGGCCAATTTTTAATAGCTTCAATTTTATTTTGATCCACCTCAACTCCATGTTTTGAAATAACAAAACCCAGAAATATGACCTTATCCTTGCAAAACGTGCATTTACCAAGATTACCATAAAGTTTATTTTCACGGAACACATGCAAGACTTGTCGAATATTATCACAATGCTAAAATTCATTGCTGCTATAAATCAGAATATCATCAAAATATACCACCACAAATTTGCTAATAAATTGCCTCAAAACATAATTCATTAATCGCATGAAAGTGCTAAGTGGATTAGTTAAACCAAAAGGCATTACTAACCACTCATATAAACCGAATTTTGTTTTAAAATATAGTTTTCCATTCATCACCTTTTTTCATCCTAATTTGATGGTAACCACTACGCAAATCAACTTTAGAGAAAACAGCAACACCACTTAATTCATCTAACATGTCATCCAAACGTGGAATAGGATGTCTATACCGAATAGTGATGTTATTAATCGCTCTATAATCAACACACATGCACCATGTACCATCTTTCTTAGGAACTAAAATAACAGGAACAGCACAAGGGCTTAAACTTGCATGCACGTGCCCTTTGTCGAGAAGCTCTTGCACTTGGCGCTGAATTTCTTTCGTCTCTTCGGGGTTTGTTCGGTAAGGGGCTCAGTTTGGTAGTGACGCTCCAGGAATCAAATCAATTTGATGCTCAATCCCGCGCAATGGTGGCAAGCCTGCGGGTACCTCCTCCGGAAAGACATCACTAAATTCCTGCAAAACATTAGAAACACCAATAGAGAGAGGGGTCATGTCATTAGAAACAAGAATTTCGCCCTTGCACATAAGTACAAGAGGTACTAAAGTGGGATCCTCGTCAAACTCTCTCAAATAAGATTTGGTGGCTAACATTACTACGGAATTCTCTCCCTCACTATTATTTTTACCACTCAAATTTGGCTTGTGGCTCTCGCTCACCAAAAGTGGAGTCTCTCGCCTAGCTAATCTATCACGCTCAGCCTCACGGTTGACTTCAACTTTTTGACGAGATTCATTCACTATCTCTTGAGGTGTCATAGGCCACAACATCACCTCCTTGCCATGCCAATTGAGCTGATATGTATTGGTTCTCCCATTGTGACGCACATCTCTATCAAATTGCCAAGGACGTCCAAACAACAAGTGACAAATCGTCATTGGAACCACGTCACACTCCACGGTATCCTTGTAAGGTCCAATCTGAAACTCAACCTGCACCATGTGAACGATCTTCAACTCCCCACTATCACTCAGTCACTGCATAAAATACGGATGGGGATGCGGCAAATATTTCAGATTCGGTTTTGACAAAGCTCTTTACTAGCTAAATTGCGGCAGCTGCCACCATCAATGGTCAACTTGCACGACCGTCCATTGCCAATAGCATCCCTTGTTTGAAACAAATTACAGCGCTGATCTGAAGAAATAGGGGCCACACTCAACACCTTAGGCGTGCACACAATAGATGGTAAACGCTCGGCATCCGCATAGTGCAAATTGTCCTCATTTTCCTCCTCAAACTCAGCATTAGGATCGGCCTCAACACCACTCTCATACTCGCCGGTTTCATCATTGATCAACATCACCTTTTTGGTTGGACACTCATGCTTGAAGTGCCCTCTTCCTCCACATGTATGGCAATTCATAGTGCGTCTACGAGCTGTAGAATTGGAGGAACCAGCAGCACTAGCAGCAGGTTGTGGCAATGGTTTTGCACTAGGGGCAACCGAAACTGACTTTGTAGGAGTAGCACCACGGAAACTAGGAGCAGCACTTGGCATTGTAATTGTTGGTGCAGTCCGTGATGTGAAGGTGCTTCTCGTATAAGATGAACGAGACACAACTTTGGCATCTTCGGCCAACTATAATTCTGCATCACGTTCTTGGTGTAACAAATCTTGTGCGTCTCCATATTGATGATGATGCACAATTCGCTTGATATTGAAGCTTGTAACGCCCCAAGATCGGTACTATGCAAACTTTAGCGTTCCAGCCAAATCCGCATAATAACGATCCTAAAGGACGCCCACCAGGCATAACGTGCATGTCGCAACACACACATTATACGGGTGGAATTGTGATAACATTACAACAGTTCTCGATGGAACCCACAAAAGAACATATATACAACAACGACTCACCGAGTCAAGAGCAAAGATACAATACAAAGATCCCAAATAACAACGGAAGCAAATAGCGTCTGGCTACGGATAAGAAACAAATTGGACTAAGAGTCCTGAAGATAAATGAAGGCACCATATCCCTGCCCAGGCCAAGCCGGAGGTATTCCCAAGCTAACGTCGTCAGACTTCAAACCTGTCGGCTGCATTGGAATAGCAGCCCCGAAGGGGTCAGTACTATAAACAGTACTGGCAAGTAATACTCATAAGATATCAAAGCTAAAATTCCGGGGAAAGAGGGTTAGCGATTGAGGCAGCGGCAAACAACACTAACAACTTATAAAGACACGCTACAACTTTCGTCTAACAGAGAGAAGGTAAGAGAGCGGATAAGAAACCAACTATACTACTCACCACATCAAAAACCCGCCCAAGTATTACTCCCTCGATCAACTGCCCGCGAGGAAGCAATCAGGGCAACTTACACGGTGGACAAGTTTTATGGGTTATTATTCAAGTGATCTATCTTACTAGTCAAGTTAGAATCATTAGGTGCAAGTTGTCTATGATCTTTTTAGCCAGCGCATTTCCCCAAGTCATCCATAACCGCGGACACGGCTTTTCGAAAAGATTTAACCCTGCAGGGATGCACCAATAAACCCACACGCATCGAAACACTCGCTTAGAGGTGTACCGGTGGAGCGTTCGACGCAATACTTCCCTTCTCTACAAACAAGTCCAGGGAGCCACCTAGCTAGGTCTGATCCACCTTGAGAGTCCGGCCGAAGATTCGAGGTGGGCCTAACCGTTGCGTGGACAGTGTCGGGAGGAATACTCATACGATTGCCCTCCTTCCACATGCGATAAACGCCACGTGCCGCAACCCTACCGTAAGTAACCACGTAACCATCATCATCTTACCTTCTCATCATCATCATCGTTGTACGCGCGCAAATGGAAACACCCGAACTAAGTTGTGGCTCCTAGACAGGTATGAGGATCCGGTAATAGATTGCGGGAAGGCCCATAGAACTCCCACATGTGGTTAGTGCGCTCAGTCTTGGATCAGCGGAAAAGAACTCGGGTCCTAGGCGACACTAGCAGAACAAAACACCACGATTGGCCTTCCGCCGGTGCCTTATCTTTATTAAGTTATCCCCATCGCAACAGAAAATAAAAATTACCATTTTAGTTGAGTCTAGCTATCATATTAACAACAAGACTAGATAAAGAGATAACAGGACTCAAGCAAAGCACCTAAGCATGCACTACGACTCGCAAGGCCAACAAGGTAAACAAGCAACAGGGTACATAGGATGTGGAGGTGTGGCTATATCATGGCTGCCAGGTAAACATGCATATAGGATCGAGACACAAGCATCGTGACATAAGGCTAGCAAGGAACAAAAGATAGGACGTGTAAGAGACAGAAAACAAGCAAAGATAGCAAGGGAGTATCACTTTCCTGCAATCCGGTAGAGGTAGTAGAACCTGTCGTTGCTCACATCAACTCAACGGCCAATTCCCGAAGAAGCAACAAACACTGTAAGCGCAAAAGATGCATTTTATGCTACAGCAAAAGAAGCGGCATGTTGATGACATGATGGATGACAAATTAAAAGGTTGTCCAATTTTATCCCCTAACACATGGCAAATCATTTTAAATGGGATCGGTGCACAATATAGGTGCACCGGACATAATCCCATAATTAAATTGATTTAATTTGACTAAATGGATAAAGGTGCGATGTTATTTAGATATGCATGATTTTATAAGATACGCATATATGGTATAGGGTTAGGGTTGGGGTCACACATCGGATTCGGGGAAACTTCGGATTCGGGACCACCGTCTTCGGATCGGAGAGGAAGTAGTCGAAGCAGTCGTCGTAGTCGTTCCGGTTGAAGTAGTCGAGGTAGTCGACGTCGTGGAAGTAGTCGTACTCGGGGCGTCGTTGTGGTGGACCTTGGCGTTCCGGGCTTCGGGGTCGACGGGGTCCTCGGCATCGGGGAGTCGGGCATCGGGCTTCTCGGACACACACGAAGGCGTCCGGCACAAAACACAAACGAAGAACTTGTCGCATTTCCGGTGTCGGGAAGAACTTGTCGTATCGTCATCCGGTCGTCGAACTTGTCGTATCCACGGTGGTCGTCGTCGTTCACACGTCGGGTTCACAGCACAGAGAACTTGGCGCATCGGGGTCTTCGGCTTCACGTCGGGAACGGGAACGGGGAACTCACGGTTTCCCGTCGGGAAACATCGGGAACGGAATCGGGAAACTGCATCGGGAAACAGGGATCGGGAAACTTTGGGGAAACGGCTTCACGACGGGGAAGTGGCGTGTCGGGAACACTACACGGAAACACGTCGGGAACAACCACGACACGGTGTCGGGGACACGGACGAGGACGCGCAGCAGCAGCACGGAGACGGACATCCGTCGGGAACGGAGACGTGGCAGCAGCAGCGGCAGCAGCACGGGCACAGCGATGGGGACGTCCACGGCGAGGAGAGCAGCTGTGGCGGCAGGGAGAGGGGAGGTGGAGGTCGATGGCCAGACCGGGAGGTTGAGGACGAGGTCGGCGACGGGAGGCGCGGGGCGAGGCGACGCGTGCGTGCGGGAGCAGGGCGGGGATGGCCGCGGGCGACGACGCGGTGGAGGAGCAGGCCGGCGGAGGCGGACGTCGTCCAGGGCGAGGACGAGCTCGGTCGGGCCGGTGCGGGGATGGAAGCAGGGGACGGCGCGGCGGAGGGCAGAGGAGAAGGGGCGGCCAGAGCGGGGACAGGCGGTTGGCCGGCGCTGGAGGGGAAGCCGTCGGTGGAGGAGGTGGTCGACGGGAGAGGAGGGAGGTGGAGCCGGCGGGAGGGAGGAGAGGAGAAGGAGCAAAGGGAGAGGAGAGAGGGAGAGGGCGGCCGGCTGGCCGGAGGGAGGCGGCCGGGCGGATGCGCCATGGTGAGGAAGAGGAGCTCGGGGAAGGAAGAGGATGCGGGCTGCCACGGGAGGAAGAGGGGAGAAATAAAAGAAAAAGGAAAAGGATGGAGGAAAAGAGGAGGGACCTGAAAAGAAAAGAAAAGAAAAGAAAAGAAAAGAAAAGAAAAGAAAAGAAAAGGACTGGGATGCAAGGTGGAAGGACTGATTCGTGAAAAGAAGGAAGAGAGAGAGGGTGGCTGCAAGGTGCAGGGGGTAGGAGGAAAACTGTCAGGGGCAGGATTAGGGTTTGGAGGCTAGGGTTTGCTTGCTGGGCTTTGGGCCGGTTTGGGCTACTCTCTCGCGATTCTCAAAACATTTTATTTTGCAAAACAATTTTGTCAATTAATTTTAGAAAACAGAGACGACTGTCTCGATAAAACTTTTGGGACAATTTTAGCAAAATAAAATAGGGTTTAATAAAAATAATTTTTATTGCCAAAAATATGCGATGCGCATGATGCTGGTGTCATGATGATGCAAAAAAGCAAAACAAACAAAAACTAATTTGGGGAAAACCCCGGGACATTACAAAGCTCAACCCGAACAGAAAACGCTGCATGGTTTGCTCGGGTTCCTCTCTCACTCTAGCATGTTGCATGATCATCTCCATATCCTTGTAGTACTCATCAATGGACTTAGTGCCTTGCTTCAAATTCTGCAGCTTATCATACAAAGAACGGATGTAATTGCGAGGAACAAAACAATGACGCATCTCCGCCTTCATCTCTCGCCAAGACAAAATTGGTACATCGTTAGCTTCATGCCTAGCACTCACAAGACCGTCCCACCATAGCAAAGCATAGCCATCGAACTCAGAAGATGCAAGCTTGATCTTTCTATCTTCAGTATAGTCATGCAAACGCCACAATTGCTCCATCTTCAACTCCCAGTTAATGTACTCTTCCACATCAATAGAACCATCAAACTTGGGAATGCTGAATTTAGCCTTACCAACGCTATCATCATCACGGTTGGCTGCATGACCAAAATTTTCGCCAACCATACGGCGTGCACCAAGAGGCGCAAATCCACGGCCAGGAGGTACAGCACCACCTCGGCCACCTCCACGTCCACCATTAGCATGTGGTTGTGGTTGTTGTTGTTACCATTGCAACCTCTCACGACGAGCAGGAGCTTGCTCATCATCCTCCTCAACATCAAAATCAACCCCGTGATCACCATGAACACTTGCATCATCAACAGGTTGCTCATATCGTTGTGTCAAAATCTACACGGCACGGTTCAATGTACCAATAGAATTTTGTATCCCCACCAAGGAAGCTGCGGAGTCAGTTGCCGTTTGTAGCACATTGTCAACCTTAAGATCCGTAGCAGTCAAATCAGATTGTAACTTGTCACATTGAGCGCTGAACTGACGTGACAGGTAATCTCGAAGAGCTTCATATTTTGCCCAACAAACAGGAGCGTTATCATCCTTGTTTTGCCTCACAACACCGTCCCTCTCAGTCTCCTGAAGACATGATTAGTGCACACAGGAAGAATATGTATATAGGTGGTAATTCTCAACTCACTCAAAACTGAATGAAAAAAATGAATCTTACCGTTACAAAGTGAATTAGAAATGCTTATCAAATTGTAGAGCAGTACTTGCACGGATGTGATGAAGCGAATATTATGGGTCTCAAAGTGTCACACAACAAACTAGGGTTGTTGATGGAGTTTGGTCTGGATACCTAACACACCAATTCGCAAGACCTAGTGTTGATCGTATGACACAAAAGAAACGCATACGGTGGAGAAAAGTGGGGCAAAGAAACTTTGAAAAGAGCTCACAAAAAGAAGGTCGGAAACTTGCTCGTGTTGCAATGCACAAGAGAGACGCTAGCATGCTCAAGAGTTTCGGGCACAAGATTGCTCAACTACTGATATGCAAATTTTAAAAGGCCAAAAACTCGATGTTCCTGGACGAATTTGGAAATTGTGAGCGGTCCGAAATGGCTACACTGTCAAAGTCTGTGTGATCGGATGCAACTTTTCGAGACGAATGATTTGAGTGGTCGAACGTTGAAAACGGAGCTCGTATGCAAAAGTTACACCCGTTTTACTAAAACTGTTTTTCAACAACCAACTTTCCTCTTTTTTTTAACTCTCTTTCGTTCTATTTTTTTTATAGCAACGAAGAATGATATCTCACAAGTATAGTGGATGGTAGTAGTCTTCGCTGGTAGTGTAACCCAATTTATTGATTCGACTCAAGGGGAGCCAAAGAATTCTTACAGGTCTTCGTAGCTGAGTTGTCAATTCAGCCACACCTGGAAAAGTACAAGTAACACAAGAGGGGTGAAAGTAGCAATGATTTGAGAACAATAGTAACAGTAACGCGAAAGCAATGATGGTGAAAAATGGACCGGGTTCATAGTTTCACTAGAGGTAACTCTCTTAAGCAAATAATCATGCATTGGGTGAACAAATTACAGTTGGGCAATTGACAGAATTGCACTAATTAATTATGACAAAGCATTCGAGTCTAAGAATCATACGTAGGCATGTGTTCCATATATAGTTGTATCTACTCGCAATGAGAATTCGCACAACATTTTTTGTCCTGCCATCCGGTTTCTGTCGGGCCAAGTATGGCAATTAGGGTGCTCCTTTTAATAGAGCACCGGAGCAAAGCATTAACATTCAGTGAACACATGTAATCCTCAAGTTACTAACCATCCCCATTGAAGTCCACGTTTCTGTCACTCGCGGTCGCCGGTTCCGGACTAGTAACAGGTGCATACAACTTGTAGATACGATCTAACCAACAATTATATTCATGCAAACATAACGTGCCCAAATCTAAGATCATGTCACTCGTGCACTAGTGACAAGCATTAAGCATAGCAACATTGCAACAACAACAATTTATAAACATAAATAATCTGATCATAACGTGACAATACATCGGATCCCAACAAACACAACGTATATTACATCGGATTGATCTCGATCATGTAGGGCAGCTCACGAGAACATGGTATTGAACAACAAGGGGGAGAGAGTACCATCTAGCTACTGCTACAAACCCATAGTCCACGGGGGAACAACTCACAACTCATCCCGGAGGCAACAATGGCGGTGAAGATGGCTCTGGGGGCTAATCCCCGTCCCGGCAGGGTGCCGGAATAGGATCAATCTGGCCCCCGAAACTTGTCGGCGATGGCGGCGGATCTCTGTATCGTATTTGAAAAAAAATCCTTCGGGGGTTAGGATTTTTTCGTCGCGATGAATAAATAGTCCAACGGGCATCGCGAGGCGGTGCCCGAGGGGCAGGGGCGGCCAACAGCCACGGCCTCCAGTAAATCAGGTCCATAGAGCGCCTCGGACATCGGATTGGGCTGTTCTTGGGCTTAAATGAAAGATACGGAAATTCCCCACATCGGATTAGGCTGTTCTTGGACGTTGTTTTCAGTGCTAAAACTGACAATCTCTAAAAACTATCGGGTGGACAGATTTCAGGAAAGTCAGAGTCAACCTCCAACAAGTCTCCTTTTGCGTTTTTGTCAATTTCCAAGTGATTCCTACACATCAAAGTGTAAAACAAAAACTTTGTGCACTTTTGCAACTATTAATAGGTTAACCCAAATAAATCATAAAATTCATATAAAAACAAGTGGCAATGGTGTAAAACATGCATGGAACAATAAAAAATTATCGATACGTTTGACACGTATCAAAGAACAACTGAAAGTCACCAAAAACCTAATTGAGCAGCCCGAAGAGCACAAAGAACTAGTCTCGTTTAGGAAAGCTCCTACACCGATGTTGTAGATTGGTTGTTTCTAGGGTTAACAAGGGAACTGATTGAACAAGAAAACAGGAAAAGAAAACCTAATCGGAAACCTAAAAGGACTCAAAACGTTGCCACGGTAGGAAATAGAACGGCAGCTGGCAGAAAACCTAATCCAACTCGGACTCGCGGCAGAAAAACTTTCCAAAACCTGTGTCGCGGCAGAACCCAACTTCAACTCAAACTCGCAGGATGAAGATCAATCACAATTCCGACGAAGACCAAAACGACACAACAAGGAAAACCTAGACTCCTATGACTAGGGAAAGATCAAAGGTACACAAAAAGGAAAATGACCAGCAACTAGACTAGCAAACCGATGCGATCTAGTTTAAGGCGAAATCTAAATATAATATTTTTGGCTTTTTCTGTATAGGACGAAAATAAATCTAACTACGGGGATGGATTGCTCATCGAGTAAACGCTGGAAATCTGATACCAAGATGATAAGGGGTTGCCCGATCTTCTCAGTGAGCCGATGGTAGATTGGATGATTGGATGAAGATAACTTGCGCGACGCTCACGAACTCTTCGGCTGCTCCCCATTGCCAATGCAACAGCTCTTCAACCCAATGGATATTCGCAACACCACTCACTTGCGCAACGTAGCCGTCGACCACGAGCGGTTTGCAATCTACTAATTCCCAATGATACAACAGATTACACTCAAACTTTGATAGCTAAATCTCCAGATCGAAACAAAGTCAAGAGGTGTGTTCCTGATCGAAGCAAAGAGGAACACGAATAGATGGATGCTTGCGCAATACAATCTAGGGTTTAGTTTAAACATGGTCTAACATCTACTACGGCGCCCCTCCTGTACTTATAGGAATTGGGGCATCCTAACCTTGTACGTCGACTCAAAGTGCGACTCTGGTTCAACTCGACTTGATACAAACCGACCCAAGTTGGGTTCGGCCTAATTGGCATGCAGGCCACATGTGGTGCACCTTAGACTTATGTGATCATCCCTTGGATGTCCTGGTGCGCCACCTCAGCTTGTCACACATGATCTCCCTCTTCTAGTGATGCGCCTGCCTCCCTCTCCTCCCTCGCGCATATGTTGGGAATCATCTCTTCATCATCTTGCCGCAACTCTTCTTCTCCATGTGCAATGCTTGCGCCATCCTCATATCTGATCATAGACAAATACAAAGACTTAGATAGTATAAAATTCTCATAATCATGAATATCGCTTAAGAACGAATTCACCTGCTGGCCAAGTAGCTTTGCACGTGCCCTAGTCATAGGACCAATCCAAACTTCATTAGTTGGAGCTTGAGCAGCAACATCTTCTTTAGGAAAAGATGGTAAGGAACTTGGGATGTCCTCATCACTGTGCATAATTAGGCTGAAGTATTCTTTGAATATCTGAAAGCATCTTTCCTGATCAATATCAATATTCTAAAAAATATGTGTGTTTTTGTGATTCCAGATAGACCAACAACCAATAATCAATGTTTCCTTGAAACATGGGAGTTGATCTTTTGCTTTGCTTCAGCTAACATATCAAGGAAAGATAGCTCGGTATTCCACTCAAACCCCTGCCTCCACGAAAAGTTCTGAATGAAATCAAATGAGAAAACGAGGTGCTTTCTATCTTCAATGGATTCAATATCATAGAACACAACTGCTATTTTCAGCAAAGAAATTATTTCTCAGCATAAGATCATAGGTATTCAACCTGTTGAGTAGGAGCGGCCAATAGAAGAATTTCTTTCTGGATAGGCAGCACGACTTCCAAGTCCATTTGAAAGGTTTTGGTGCTTTAGGCGTGTGAATCAATGCATTATAGATTTTCTTTGCTGAGAATTTTCCACCAATTTTCAAAGTCCACACATCCTTAAAATTCTGTCTAGGAGTAGCTAAGAGTTTATTAGCTAAATCATGACATTGGTTGGATGCAATCGGTGAGAGAGGCACCTGATATAAGCTAAACATGTTAGTTTTCACTTGTTGCCAGGAACTAAACATGGAGATGTCCTTATCCTCAACAAATGAGAATAATTGGATAGTTGCCGTCTCATGGCCACGTCCTCTCAAATATCATGCCATAACTGGATCGTGTCACCAAAACCCGCTTTCACTTCAGAGATTTGTTTGAAACTATCCAAAAAAAAACTAAGCAACCTCTCCACAAGAAAGACCCTCTCTTTGTCTTGCCACATGGAATGTTGCCATCAGAATAATGTTCTTACCAAACAAGGGATTCTCAAGGTATATCCATTTTGTTAAAGAATTTAAATAGACTCTTTATCATCAAAGCTTGATTCTTTAAATAATGTTCTTGCCAAACAAGGGATCAACCTTCACCGCTTGGGTGCCAAAAGTCTTGCCCAAATGACCGATTTTGTCGGCTTGTGTGAGGGATATCTAGGCAACTGGCCCTATATGGGTTTGTGGTGTTCCCTCTTCTATCTGTTGGTGCAAACCCAAGGAGGCTGGGTGAACACCATCCGGTCGTGGGGGCACGGTTAACATGTACCAATGACCGAGGACGAATTACCCATCTTGTGTATCCTTGACACAACGAGCCGGCTGGCAGACGGTCCGCGCGTCCCGTGGGGTGACCTGCCTTGCTGTCTTGCAGGCCGTCCGACCAAACTAATTTTAAACTTAGTAATTTAGAAAATTAACTACTGAGCGGGTGCTTATAATTTTCCTTTGAAGGGTATTGGGTATCCATAATCATGTCACAGGGGGGGTGCAGGGGCCTTCAATCTTCGTAGCTGAGAGCGACAGAGTTGGGGAGGATCCTAACGAAGAGAAAGAACTCATGGTTTTCACATGTTTGGTTCGTGCAAGGACGAATAGATACTAGTGTCTCGTTGGGTGAACTTACCTATTTAACACTCGTAGCATCAAGTAGAGTTGTGACGCGTGAAGCCTCTTGTTTGCAGGCCGGCCCATGTAGTTTTTTCATTTTTCATTTTTCCTTTGCTTTGGTTTTTTCTTTCTTTTTTCTTTCGCTTTTACTTTTTATTCCTCTTTTCACTATTAATTTTTTGTTTTTACTTTTTATTGTTATTTTCTTTCTTCTTTCTTTTTCCCTAAAAAATATAGTAATTTTTTATTAGTAAAACTTAATTTCTTTAAAACTATGTGGGTGTTGCAAGGAAACCACAAATGGCTCCTGAGGTTCAAGGAGCTGGTTTTTTCAAATTGACATTTTTATGTTTAAACTTTTTGGAAAGAATGCTAGCGGTAGGTAATCTTGTGATCCACAATCATGCAAAATATAATTCCAAAATTCATTGAATTATGGGCTACAAAAAAAAATCAGGTAAACTGTCAACTTCTTTGGAAATGTGTAGTGTACACCGATATAAATCTACACATTTGTCTTTTTAATCCAGGACAATTTCATTGATATTTTTAATAGTGGGAGATCTGAACATTATGTACAACTAGAAGTTTTTTCCGAATGTATTAAAACATAAAAATATTGATTTTAATTTTTTTAAACACCGAGTTTTATGGAGCTAGCTCGACTTACAAAATGCCACAGTCGGTGTCACGCCCCTATTTTGAAGCTAGAAGCGGCGAATAGGAGGGAGCAGTCCGAACCTTCACACGAAACGTCCTCAGTGCTGCCAGACCGTGCGGAAAGCCCTAACCAAGTGACCCAGGCGAGGACGGCAACCGTACGTAGCAACGGCGGACGATGAGTACAATGACATGGACGGGGTGGAGGGGGCTCGCTTCTCCACCTTCCCTCCAACCCGCCTCGCTTTCACCAACCCTTTTGCATGCCTCGCCTGACCAGAGGAAGCTAGGGTTGCATAGTTCCTCTTGGATAGTAGTACTAGAACAAGCGCCTCATATGCCGAAATTTTTGGGGGAACCAATAAGCTAGAATGTGGAGAAGCGAAACACTTTTATGTTAGTTGGTACAGTAAAACCTGGAAATTTCATTGGGAAAGGTGTGGAAGCTGTGGTTAAGTTGGCCAGGAAAATTGGCCGAAAATTTTGTTTCATTATGGGTTTAAGATGTCTTGTAGAAATTGATAGGGAGGCTTAATTTCCCTGTTCATGGAAGGGCTCTGATAGCTAATGGACGTAAAAGGAACGTTCCTGGGATTTAAAATGACGCTCGTTAGGTTTTGTTTTCCTCTCTAGTTAGCAAATTGCGGCGTTCATGACTATGGACCGTGAGGAATTTGGAGAAGAGTGGCACAGATAAATGTAGCAGCTTTTGTTTGGTGTGTGGGAAACCTGACAATGGAGTGTATATACTGACAATTTGGATGTCGGACAGAAGCAGTTTGATGCTAGTTCATGTGTTTTCATGAATTGTAGAGGCCAAGTACCCTCTTAAACCATCTTCCTCTCTCTCCTCTGCGCATGCAACCTTTAAAACTGTTTGACCAATGCAAGAAAGTTTCCTCTCTCTCCACTAGTTAATTCAGCGACCTGATTGGAGGTAATAATCAGCTCCTGTCTTGGTGGCGATGATTTTTCTACTAATCCCTACACACCTAAACGGAGGGAGCACCATGTTGCAACATTGGGCTATTAAATGGGGTAAGTGCTCCTTCGGGTTCTTGGATTGGTTGTATGCAAACTTGTTCAATTGATGACACGAATTTTTGGATGTTTTGAATTTATATGGCGTGAAATTACATGAACTGAAGGATACATTCGCGGACATAATTAGAATTTCAATGTTTTCGTGTTTGAATTGAACCTTGTCGATGTTTGACACTGAACTTCACTGATTGCTATGTTTTTCTTGTTATGGTCAAGCATCAAATATCGCAGAGACAACGTACGGAGGTGTCCCCTAACCCTAACCCCCGTGTGGCGGCGCCGCGTAGCACCGGGGTTCCCCCTGCCTGGCGGCCAAGCCCCCTCCTCTCGCCTCCTCCCCTCCCTCCGGCGACGCCTCCAGGTAAAAGGCTCGCGCGACGTGGCGACGGCGGGGCTTCAAATGGTCGCGGCCAGGCATGGAGGCGGCAGCGAACGCTTCCGTTATATCGGCGGCGGCAGGCTCAGAGGTGGCGTGGCGGCGATCCCGCACGTCCTGCTCCCTGGTACCTGCGCATGGCGACGTTGGTCTGCAGCTTTGCTCGCAACACTTGGGCGCTAGGGCGGCGGCCCCGGGCATGGCGGTGGCAACCTCCTCTCCGAAGGTAGACAACCGGCCTCGGTGAGATCTGGGTGGTGGATCTTGGGATCCCACTTCGATCTGCTGGTGTGGCCCTGCTGGTCTTCGAGCACCAAATCGTCGATCCGCTACATGTGGTCCTCCATGATCTAGGTGCCGACGTGTTCCGGTCTCCCCATCGGTGATCTCCGGTTTGGCGCATGGCGTAATTGGATATCTAGATCGGAATTGATTCGGTCGTGCGCGCCCTCATCTATGGCCAGAGATGCTTCATGAGGGCGAGGCGCAAAGCTTCGCTGTCTTGTCGTGGTCATGTGATATGTCTAATAGATTTCCATGATATTGACAGTAATGAAGAAAGTCATGATGGCTGCGATCGGAGGCTTGTGTTGGCGGAGAGGAGGTTTGGTTGCGATGAA
Organism: Puccinellia tenuiflora; assembly: GCA_012064385.1. Lineage (NCBI taxonomy): Eukaryota > Viridiplantae > Streptophyta > Magnoliopsida > Poales > Poaceae > Puccinellia > Puccinellia tenuiflora. Next base: position 346,140 of record QRDG01000664.1, on the reverse strand, counting down.
GACTCTAGGCACAGGTTTTCTGTGTGTCAGGTGTTGGGGACTTGCAGCAGCGGCCTTGACAAGAAGGGCGGCAACACAGGCGGACATCTTTCTGGTGGTACTAAGTACTGAGCCGTGATGTTCAGGGCGAAAGCTCAAGGTCTGGCCTTCATTGGCTGTATCTGGCAATGGCCTTGCTAAAGGCATTGTTTTGAAATCCCGGTCTTTCTTCAGGGTGAAAGCTCAAGGTCTGGCCATCATTGGTTGTGCCTGGTAATGGTCTTGCTGAATGCATTGTTTTGGAGAACCTTTTGTGATTCGAGTGTTGTACTTTGGTGGTGGTTAGAGTATTGTTGTTGCGAGTGATCCATCACTCCGACGGGGTTTATGTTTTTTTAATTTTCTCTCTTTTTTTTTTTTTGCCGTGTGCATCCTGGATGTCTTTCGATATCTTGTTGGTGTAGAGGCTGGATGTAATTGGTATCTCTGCGATATTTGATTTTTTTATAAAGAGAATATATTAATATCGTAGATAGATAATCATTCGTTTCGTGTAATATGAATTTATGGACTCAAGAGTCTTATTTTCTGTGCAGGTATGAGGAGGAGCCGCCAGAACCTGACTGAGGTACCCTTCTTGCTGTTCCATTTATTTTTGTTATCCTGTAGAGGGAACAACTAGCCAACTGATTACGTTTTATGAACAGGAAGGGGCTGAGGAAGAGCCCGAGAATAACAATGACGATACTCTTGACGATGTGGTAGGGGCAGAAGGTGAAGACTAGGAAGAGACAAAAAAAAGGATCGCAAACGCAAAACGTCAAAGTATACGACGAAGTATGAGCGTGCACGCATCCTTGGCACACGTGCTTTGCAGATAAGATATGTTTCCATTTCAAGTGTATCTTGCAGTGTGAAAATTCTTTCAGTGAAGTTATTCTTCTTGTCTTCTGTTGTGCCACCGTGAACGCTTCAGTTATGGTCGAGCTTGAAGGGGAAACTGATCCTCTGGAGGTAAATTTATAGTTTTAATTTTCGTATACTGCGCTTCAATTGAACTGGTCTGGGAAGTTGACTGGCCTGCTATAGTTGTTTCCATTGTTCGTAAGATACCAACCACAAGAGCTTACCTCTGTTGTAAGATTAAACCAATTTACAAGAAACATCTGCTTTCTGAAATGATTGAGCGTTTGTATCTTTTCTATGCAGCATAACAGTATGTAGTTACCGAATCTACCTTACCGCCAACGGCGCAAGGCTTGAATTTACTTGTTAACTTGTGTATAATGCTACCAACCCTGAAGAGTGTGATTATACTCTACGCATCATATGAAACATACAACCTGCTTTGCTGTTCTTGCTTGCAGCTTGCAATTGTACCATTTTTTTTCAAGCATCGTTATGTGCTCTTGGTAAAGACAAAGCTGTTTCACATTCTGACACGCCTACTTCCTACTACTTTATATGCACACATTGTGTAGTTGTTTCTATTCAACAGAATTTATTCTGCATTTCAGTTCACTTGCACTGGTGTGGATAGCTGAAGATGTTTAGAACTTTTGGTGTAGTAGAATAAAGCTAAATTTTGCATGCCCTGAACTCTGCTTAGATCATGACCACATCTGGTCAGTGGGATTAAAATGGACACTAGATATTGTGTAGGTAAATGTGAGAAATTGGTATGTGTGTCTGACATCATGGGTGGTTTGTTCTATTATAAGTCAATTGACATATGGCTTATGAAGAAAATATGTTACCTCTATTTCACAATCTGTCCCTGGAACATCAAACATATTGGTGCCAAGTATTGTTTGGAACAACTTGAAAACGTTTTAATCTTGTAAATATTTTACTCTACGGAAACTAGTTAGATTTTATTTTCTTCTACCATGAGTTTGAATAGTTTTGTTATATATCTTATAATCAAAAGTGTGATTGACTAACAAATATTTTAAGCTCTTTGTTTTCATGACAGGATAAACAGAACAAATTTTCACGTTTATTGTAAATAACAGTAAATATTCTGAAAAGTTTGTGCAAATTTAATAGGAAATGTTAGTTGCAGTCTACCTATTATCTTCAAACATATGATCCTTCGGTTTTATACATCTTCAGATTCCATGAAAGAACTGAGAGAGCGCAAGATTCCGTTCACAATCAGGCAGTATTTACCTGATGGAAGGTGGGATTTTGTGAATCAAACTCTTTCTTCTAGCCACCCAACATTCGGCATAGCTTTCTGATATTTATTCACACTGAAACGGCTACGACGACTGGGGGAGTTGATGAGCTTATTGTGGAGGACTCCTGGAAACGGTAAGTTGGTGCGGGATAAATTGACTAACGATAGGACAAACTTCAAGTTCTATGCTGCCCAAAGCTTTGTTCTGTCAGGCAGTAAAACTGATACTACTATTATACAATGGAGGTCTTGTAAGGAACTACTACCTCCGATCGGGATTAATTGTCGCGGAAATTGTACTAGGCTCATATAAAATACAATACACCTCACGACAATCATTACGGATCGGAGGGAGTAATATGTAATGTTGCTGTGTAACCAACGTATGCCTTGTACTATGGAACTGTAGTCAAAATTGCATGGTTGCATTATCTTGTTTGGACGTCTAGTCAATGCTTGTGCATGCGGACCTAATCTTACACTATTGACAACTATGACTTGTGCTGCTAATTCATTGTGGCTTGAGGATTATTTTTTGGGTATTGTATTGTAGTTGTCGTGCATGCCTTTGATTTATTGTAGATGTTTCTTGGTTTGTTGTTGCTGCAAACAGAGTTCTTAGAGCATCTCCACCGGCTCTCCCAATAGAGCGTCCGACAAACGTGTCAGGCAGGCTCTATTGGGAGCATCGGCAAAGGTTGTCGGGCTATTGGGACCGGATGCCTCCACCGGCGATCCTAATCTTATTTTCCTACATATTGGAATCAAGTATATGAAAAAGGGCGATTTTCACTGAAATTTAAATGAAATTTTACAATCTTAAACAAATTGAAACTAAGTTGACGAGAATTAAACTAAATCCTAGATCTACTATGAGCCAAAACACCGTGTCCCAGTTTGCATTCTTTTCTCATCAAACCTGAGATGTTCGTTACTAAGAAAATTCACTACGAAGAGTGGATTGCTGCATTGCGAGCTACCTCCACCATACCAACTCTCCGTCTGAGGCAATTGGTCGGCTGCCATCTTCCATAATCACTCCACCAACAGAGAGAAGGCAATTAGACAGCCGTAACTATTAGCTAGCTAGTGAAACTGATGTGAAGAAAGAAATAACCGACACCCACAAGAAAAACAAATAGATAATAAATTATGATAAAATGTACTCATACATAGCGATTACATCCCAGTTGATTGCTCGACTGACTACACACTTCCACTAGAATCATGCATGGAGCCCTTTATTAGGAGCCTAATAAAAACCCTAAAATTGAAGAGGAACTTAACTGATGTGGAAAAGTAAATGAAAAGACTAAAAATGCATGCTGGGCTTCGATTCTAGTTTAAAAGAAATTTAATGGAATCCTCCGTTACCGGATCCAGATCCGGAACCTGCACCACCGCCTGTCCCACCATTGTTGCTAGAACCAATGCCGCCACCGGCGCCGCCACCGATTCCGGTGGCATAGCCTGTACCATAAGTGCCAGTGCTGCCGGTCTGTCCAGCTCCACTGCCAGAACCTGACCCAACTCCAACGCTTGGACCTGGAGCGACACCTTTAACTTCGCCACCACCGTTGCCGCTACCTTGTCCGCTGGCACTGCCTCCAGAAGTGTCGTCACTTCCGGCCCGTCCAGCTCCCTGGCCGTTACCACCTCCATTGCCATTGTTCCCGCCTCCGCCGCCGTTACCACTACCGCCAGCATCAGAGTAGCTGACACCACCAGCGGTAGGAGCTGGTGGTGCTGCGATTACGCCACTCTCACCGTATCCCTTGCCACTTCCCTCTCCGGCTCCTTTTCCGCTAGACCCATTGCCACCAGCACCTTGGCCACCACCCCCACCATTACCATTAGCATTGGCATAACCACTGCCGGCAGGGGCTGATGCGGAACCACTCGCACCTGTGCCGGTACCAGAGCCAGATCCGGTACCAGATCCGTATCCACCCTTGGTACCACCACCGGCACCTCCTCCTCCTCCTCCACCAATTCCCTTGGCATAGTTGTACTGGCTACCCAAACCTCCACTGGTTTCACCATATCCTAAGCCACCGCCTGCTCCGCCTCCGTTGCCCCATCCACCCGCACCCGCTCCACCACCACCGCCTCCCCCTCCCCCGCCTCCTCCTCCGGCACTCGAGGAGCTAGCGAGCATACGTGAAGCATTGGTGAACCCAATGCTCACGAGGACGACAAAGCCAAGCGCTACAAGCTTAGTGCTAGCGGCCATTGTGAGTGAGCTCGATGGAGTGTGAGATGAGTTGGATGCTTAGCAGAGGGGGCTTCGTGGGTATATATAGTGCTGGAGCTATGTAGTGTGCATGGTTCCGATATCTTACACGGTAGCTGAACGCGCGCTTCGGGTTGTGAATTGAGTAGTGATCCGATGAGATGTTCTGTACTAATCACGGTAGTATTGCGGCACCGTTGACTTGCACTGCTAGCATCGATCTGGCAGCTGACAGCATTTAACTCTCCATATGTTTATTTAGTGCAGTGGGTAGTTAATTTATGAGAAGTGGTCAGCTGAAGAAGGATGTGAAGTTACTAACTGCTTGGTTTCTCTCGAAGCCTAGCTAATTGGCTAGAGATTCCATCTCCTGACACAGATATATTTTTTGAGCAGTAACCTGACACAGGAAGATTAAGTACTACACGTTCTCCCCCAACATGACATGATAGAACGTGCCTTCTCTACTCGATGTTAGTATGACCATGAAAGCCATGGGATCCCATAGATCGATCGATCTAGGCGGTGTAGATCACGGGGAATTCGGATCCTTTGACATTGCATTGTTATGTCGATCAGGAACATGGGATGGAAGTGGAACGAGAAGAAGAACATGATACGGTTAGATTTACACGTACTCGACGTCGTGATCTTAAATCCTATGCTAATGTGCATTGCCTTAGATCTGCACTACACTACTAGGAGTAGTACTAGTTGTAGAAGTAGAAGCACATGCATGCCGAATTGCCGATCGATGAGCTGTGCTTCGTCGGTGCAGTTTGACGCGGTCTAGCTCTAGCTAGCGCCGTTACCGCCATTACTGCTGCTCGGCGAGTTGAGCATAATCTACTGGTAAACGACGAAGCAGGGTGTTGACTCGGGATTAACTGCATATGCAGCCAGGGTGACCTAGGAGTTAACGCGTCGCCGGGTTCCAGAAATTTGACCGCGCCAGCAGGAACGCTGTTGTCTTGGGATAGTTATGGCGACGCAAACATCGAGACATATCGATCTGAGGAAACTACTAGGATAGTGTTTCGCTGGCTCGGACTTCGTCTTCGGTTCTCTAGCTGCATGCTGCATGTGAGGTCAGAAGAGATCGAGACGTGAAGTGACAGAGCCAGCTAAGCTAAGTCATCTTAATTCACGGGATCCGATGTTCAATGGTTTATTATCAATATTAACACACTCTCTTCCATTCACTTAATTTCTGACTTACTATGAAATATGGTACTCCCACCGTCCCAGTACTCTGGGCACTATTAGCAAATCTCTAGACTTAAGGGGCTAGCTGAATTTTGAATGTATTAGTGAGGAGTGGCAACTTGCCACTAATTGAGAGGAGGTGGGGTGGTTTTGGGGCTGCATGTTTTCCAGGATCAACCGTGCTATGCGTACGACGTTTTTCGTACGATCCGCGTACGACGCGGCCGCAGCGCCGTCCGACGCGGCCGCTCACGCTGGCGACGCACTCCGACGCAGCAGCTCCCCCGTTCGATCCCCCGTCGTACGAGCGTCGTACGCAGAGCGTCGTACGCACAGGATTTTACCCTGAGTATTGAGATGGAAGGAGTACGCATGATATTGAATAGGGACGATGGTTACACCGGGAGTAATTGCATATAGCACTAGTCCATGTTATTAATTTTAGGCCTAAAATGTCATAGAGTTAGTAGTATCAGCATGGCTTTATTTGTTAGCTTATAGACATATTTTATCTTTGAAAAGCACTATGATATAGATTATGTTATCATCATCGTCTCTTTACTCATTTATATCATGTCCATGTCCCCAATATGCCTAGTAGCCATTGCATTAGAATGCATGTTACTACTTACCCGCTCCTTTCCAGTTTAATCTACATTCTAGGTTAAAAATCTATTCCAATTTAGTATATATTCTTTTGTAGTAAACACGCTTTCCACAAGTATATCATGCCCTCGGTAGTATCTCAACATTAAATCTCAATCACTCATTCCCAATCAAATTGCATGCTAGCATTTAATTAAGCTTTGGGTAAGAAGAAAATGATTTGTTTCCCGTGATACTGCTCAAAGTTCAAGACAAAGTAGTACTAATAAATGCAATGCTAAATTTTCTGAATTTTTCCAGATAATAGAATAAAATAGAACAGAGTGAGTATGTTACTACTACCCCGTACCACTATATCTAGTCTAATACACGTCATTGAATATATCTCTTAATATATAATTGAAAATGCGATGAAATTTATGAAGTTTCAAAATAGTCCACATGTTACGTTTCATTAGGACAAAGCTATGACCAACAATTCCACAAATAATATGTACTTCCTCTGTTTCAATATAATCTTCATTTTACAAATTGTAAGACAAATTAGCAAATCATGCATTTAATAATAACTTTTACCACTTTGGAATACGAATTCAATGATGTCAATTTTATGACACATAAAATACAATCCCTTTGTTCCTTTAAACAAGGTATGATTTTGCTGGTGCTAAGACAAGTCTGGAGTGCCCTATGCAAAATTTGCCGCTACTTGGACTGTTTTGCCCCCGGTCTAACAGTTACGAGCACGCCTGCAATCCTCTAGCCTACCCAGTCTTGCACCAATACAACCAAGGCGTGAGAATAGAGGGAGTTATTGTGCCTGCAAGGGGAAGAAAGAGAGAACTGTGGTAGAAATTCATATTGCTTCTCGAGCTCACATGCTCCCGATATTTTTAAAAAATAAAATAATAGTAAAAATTAAAAATCTGAAGAAAAAATAGAGTTAATTATATACTCCCTCCGTCCAAAAATAAGTGTCTTAAGTTTGCTCAAAAGTGGATGTATCTAGACATGTTTCATATATAGATACATCCACTTTTTGTCAAATTTGAGACACTTATTTTTGGACGGAGGGAGTATAAGTTTTCAACATTTGTGCAATGTTTTGGAAGGAAATGACATTTTTCGTGCTCTGTGCAAAAAAAGACTAAAATCAGTACATGTGCCAAAAGGACAAAATCAAGAGCACATACAATGTCTTTCGGATCCGAAACTTTGCACGGATGATAAAAACATGTATATGTTTGTCTCCATTTTTTAACTTTTTTATAAACTTTTACCATTTTTTAATTTTTGTGAATATCAGGAACATGTGAGTTCGGGAACCAAAACGCCTCTCTCGAACTGTTGTCTCTATTTCCAGTAAATCTGGTGCAAATCTCGTATGGCAGGTTGTTTTATAGTTAAAATGGGAAAAATACCTATGCCTTATTTCACGGAACGGGGGAAGTACTGCTGATAGAGTAACTGTTAGAGTAACTGTTGGTTCAATTCTTGTCATATCACTAATACGGAAACAATTACTAGATCAAGTTCTAATCATGGTTTAAAATAGCATGCTATATCCCCATTATAGAGGCGCTATACACTAAAGGGAACAGCTAATTACCGGCGTGGCATTTTTTGGATCACCGGCGAGAAACGCGCACGCCGGTAACGCCAGTGCTATTACGGATCACCGGCGAGTCATGAGCACACGCTTAGTAATACCTCGGTGATACTGGCGTGCACGCGGAGACGCCGGTGATACCTGGTATCACTGGCGAGCGTCGCCACGCCGGTGATACGTTTTCTAACCCGGCGTGAGCTAGTACTGGCCAGGACTGTGGTACCGACGTGAGCCTGTATGCACGCCAGTAATACATTTTACTTTTTATTCCGTAATATTTTGCATTTTGTTATATATTTGCACAGAAAAAGGAATACATATTTATCTCGAAATAGGAATATATATTTATCTCGAAAGTTGATAGTTGACAACTAATATAGAGGTACTTAATTAGGAAATTAGTCTTAGCCAGCTAGCAAATGTGTCTTTACAAACCCAACATAACAATTAAAGTCCTAAGAAGTTTGAATTAACCCTGATGCTATTACAATGACAAGTTTGAACCCTGCATGCATGGATGTAGAGGACTAAGAAGTGTTGAAGTTGCGGATGCCATCAATTGTGTGAATATCATGCCACCCTATGCCTTCTTGTGTTCGATGGTATTGTCTTGATCTTGTGGTTGGCAGTAGAACCGGGCGTCGACGGAGTTGAGCTCGTTCTGAATACGTGCCCACATATCTCTCATATCTCCATCCTTGACATCCTTCAAGGTTTCTGCTCACTTGAGAACAGTCTTGTTTTTTGCCAACAGATGCTTGTCACGTACGAACGACCACATTTGATAGAGGACGAAGTAGCCCCCCATCTAGCTGTTTTCCGCTTGCTACGAGCACCTAAAATTGGTTTTGTGTGCGAAGGAAACCATTCTTAACTTGTTCCTCTTCATGTGCTTTGGATCGATGTAGCCTTTGAGACTATATTCGAAGAGAGCCTGATCAAGACAGGACTTGATATTGTCGTAACTTTTTTTTTTTTTTGGAGGGCTGAATCCATAAACAAAGAAGAACAACGCTTTGGTTCGAGAACGATGAGGACCATGTGATCGTTGCGCAAAAACTTACAAACAAATATCAATCATATTTAGTTTCATAACAAATGGAAATTTAAAAATTAGAAGAATACTTATGTAACGTATTTCTCAATCATATTAGTCGAGTGACTTACTATGGGCAATAAGGCACGAGAAGGCTTGTCTTTTCCTGATTCTCCAGCATGAACTTTGTAAGGTATTTCTCCATTCTTTTATGGCCAGCATTGCTTTTGAAGATGCCCTGGTGTAGTAGTTGGGGGTCCGCAATCGCGACGTCCTGGATCTTGTCGACTATGATAGCAGAGGTTAGGTGGAGCGCCCATAGGCAGAGTAAGGAAAGACTCAGCTGGCGCAGGTGGAGCATGTTGAAGATTTCAAGGCCTTCGTGCACTTGCATAGTGCGTGTTCGTTTACCAGATTCTTCTTCTGGTTAGTGTTGTTGTAGGGAGAGGGGAAGAAGAACCTTTGGTGAATCCTTTTGAGGAGGTGCTTACGCACCTCCACCTTATGCCTTCCCCTGATGGTTTCATCGTTTAAGTTGCAGACTTCTCGGATGATGCATCCAATGGTGTTGCCATACTCATAGTGAGCTCTGATCGGACTTATAGGCTCACCCGAGGGGTCCACTCGTGTTACCCGTATTGTTCCGGTCTTAATCCTGTTTTTTCTCCTCCCCTTCCGCTGCGAGTCGGTGGTGATGACTTGCTCATTGCCATCCTCCACCATGTCGTCGGACCTGTGCTCTTCGTGCTCATCTTCCATTTGCTGTTCATTTTCTCGCGACAGACCGTCGTCGATTCCGGACATCTACAAGCAATGCAATTGTACATAAATCTCTAAATTTGTTAATTAGGTCTTGCCAAAAAAAAATCGGCATGACCTTTGCTAAATAAGGACATATTGAGTTCCAGAAATTCTACGAAACAACATTCGTCAAAACATTGGCACTCCTATACCTACAATAAGAAACAACAGGACACGCGAAATTGCTCGCAAACAACATGTAAAATTGATGCTGCCATTTCTACAAACACCTCGTGAGCGGCACCGAGAGGTGAAGAAGAGGGGTGGTCATACCTCGGGTCGACGGCGGCGGCAGCAGCGACCCGTGTCGGTGTTGAGGCGTAGACGGGGCCGGGGGCGGCCGTCCGTGCGGCAGCTCCGGCGGCGGATCTGGCGGCGGCCCGCCTCGGTGTTGAGGATTGGGGGCGAGGCGCGGTCGAGGCAGACGGCCGACAGCGGTTTGCGCGGCGTCGAGCGAAGGTGCAGCCTGCGTCGAGCGTGTGTTCGGGGGGGAGGAGGCGTTCCGGCGGTGGCGAACAGAGGCGGGAGAGAGAGAGGCACGCGAAATGAAAAGGTTTCGGCCAAACAGTGGGTACACACCTTCAATAACTAATAATTTACCGGCGTGGGTAACGAGCATATGCCAGTAAAAAACCACCACTTTACCGGCGTGTGTAATAAAGACACAACAATAACTACAAAGGGGACCGCATGCCATCCGGGCGTATTTTAGTACCGGCGTGTCCATAAACTAACACGCCAGTAATTACACATCCTATTACTGGCGTGTTCGTTTATAGACACGTCGATACTAGTTTCCGCCGAGGAAGGTTTTTTGGCCCACATATCACCGGCGTATACATAAGGCTGGCACGCCAGTGATTCTCCAACACCACTGGCGGGTGCGATTTGCCCACGTATGTGATTAGTTCGGGAATTCGGTCCGAACTTATCACCGGCGTGTGTTCTGGATGACCCGCCGGTGATACCTGCCAGCTATAAGCAGTTTCCTTGTAGTGACAACATTTTTTGTAAGGTGTCGCTAAGCTAAATCCATGTACAATTCTCAGATAGGTCGGTCCAAACACTTCCACCACCATGCAAAACTTGTACATGCTCTCAATGCACGTGGACTCGGCCATGCGTAGGTAGTCTCTTGTGGGCGTGGTCGAGGCCGTGGTCGAGGCGCCGGTGGTGATACCGCAGATGCGGCTAGTGAGGGTGGCAGAAGCCCTTCTCCTGCTTGGTCTGACTCGCCGGTTAGTGATTTCTGGGATGAGTTTCCCATCTCTAAATTCGTGCTGACACTGTATGAGCCCGTCAAGCGTACTCAATGGCTTCCTCGAGCTGTTGCTGATGCGCTGGAAGGTGAAGGTCCCTTTCGGTTTCTTCTTCATCGAGTTGGGGCTCGCCAAGGGCCTTGGGAGGTGTTCGCTCGGGTCATCGTCAGCCATGAAGGTGGGGAGGTCCGCAGGCGGGCGGAGTTCTACAGCGGCTAGAAAGGCTTCGCCCGATTTTTACCGGCTAGCTCCTCCTTTCAATCGTCCGCTTTCAGCTGAAGCGCCGGACTGGAGTCTTCTACATCAAGATCTTCGACGGTTCTCTTTTTCTCAAGTAATGGGAGGAGAGCGATGACGATATGACGCCGCCTCCAGCCTAGGTTTAGATTGCCTGATAGCCGGCTTCACCCGTGTGCGAGGATGTCCGCCTGTGGATCTCCTCTTTTTGGTTCACGTATTTTGCTTCGTCTCGTAATTGCTTGTAAGCCCTTGAATCTACTGCTGTATTGCCAGTTCAATGCTTGAAGTTGGATGCCGTTGTTTTGTTCTGTCCTTGTGTCTATGTACTGGAGGTCGGCTTCGGGTTTTCTGCCATATTCTGCGTCCGGCTTCCGGGCCTCCGCAGCCGGCAAGCGGCATTTTTGTACAGAGAGTGGATGACGAAGCGGTTAGCTTGCTCAATTGACTGTAAAAGCTGCTTTTACTTTGTTGAGCTCAATTATCCGCTCGCCTTTAGCCATTCCTGCCGCGATTCGTGTGCACTTCACCGTCAAGCAGGATCATGCACACTACTATAGCGTTAGGGTTAGGGTTGTTAGGCCAGCGTTTCTTCAGCCGGCAACGAGTTCTATTCTTACGTCTTTCGCATACAGGTAGCCTCCAGCTTTTTCTTTTGCTGGCTTTAACCGGATTCGAAGAGTTAGCCGTTTAGCGTTGTGTAGTTAATCGTCCGTAATAGGAGAAAAAGTTGCCGACTGCCGGCTTGGCCGAGTTTGCGGAATAACGTTTTTATCAGCCGGCACTACTTTCCTTTAAGCGTTTTTTCATGTGTTTGGCATCCTCCAGCTTATTCTCTTGCCGGCCTTAACCGGATTCGAAGAGTTAGCCGTTTGGAGCTTGTTCACGTTACACGGCCGCGGGAGGGAAGTTTGCCGGCTGTCGGAGTAGCCGGAAGAAAAAGAGAGAAGCAAAAAATGGATGTGTCAGATTCTCATCGGCTTGATCTTCCTTCTTGCGCTTCCGTCTGGCTTTTACGCGTAGCCGGCTCGCCCGCGATGATCCTTCCGGCTTCGTCAAGTCGGATTGGGTTGGTCATGCCCGCATCGGCGGTGGCGTACTCGTCGACGATTACCATGAGGTGCACCATGGTCTTTGGATTTTTCCTTAGGAGTTTGTGCCGGAGTAGAGTCTGATCCCGGCAGCCTTGGATGAAGTACTGGACGGCTTGGAATTCTGGGATTCCTTCATAGGAATTGCGCGGGCCGGTCCATCGGGTGAGATAGGTACGGTCCGACTCGTCATCTTTTTGCCTGCACATCGCGAGCAGCTGCGCGTTGCCTGGGCGCAGGTAGGTACCGGTGAAGTTGCGGTTGAACACTTCCTCGAAGTCCAGCCAGCTGTTGACGCTTTCAGCCGGGAGGCTGTTCAGCCAGGTCCGAGCCGATCCCTGGAGCATGAGCGGCACGTAGTGTATGGCCACCCGCTTGTTGCCGCCTGCGATGTTGACGGCGGTGACGTAATCGGACAGCTAGTCCTCCGGCTTGGCGGTGCTGTTGTACTTGGGTGTGTCCCTTGGGAGCATGAATCCCTTCGGGAATTGCTCTGTCCGAATGCGTGGTCCGAAACAGCGATGCGCGGCGACGTCCTCTTCCTCGATGACGCCTGAAGCCTTGAGCGACTGGATGCGTTGGCGAGCGTCGTTGCTGGTTTCCGGTCCCAGTGGCCCCAGGCGCTGGTCGATGGTGACCTTGTGGCCGATTCGCTCCTTGACGCTGCGTCCGGCTCGCGGGTTGTTGTCATTACCGTCTTCAGGTCGTCCTGCCGAATCACGACCATGGTCTCGTGGGTGTGAACTTGCGCTCCTCTCGCGATGAGCTCGTGGCTGCTTGTCCTTTGGCCTGTCGCGGCTTGTTGACGATGCCTCATAGCCTTGCTTGGACTTGCCGACTGCGTCGTAGCTGGGAGGAGGAGCGTAAAGCGCCAAGTCCTTGCTTCCGGCCGGCTCGGTTTCGCGTTGCTACCGGTTGGTCGTGGCGATGAGCTCTTGAACCCGGCGCATTTGTTGGCGCAGCTCTTCGCCTTGAAGATGGGGAAGTTCGGCAGCTGCCGCCTCCACGGCCTTCATGTTTTGAGCCGGGAAGCTGTATTCTGGTTGGACGATGTCGGAATTCTCGTGCGGCTGTCCGGCACGGTTCAGGGTTTCGCCGAGATCTCCTCCTTTGCGCCTGATCTCGTTCAGCTTGTCTGTGTTGCCTCTTGTCGGCTCGAAGCCATGGACGGTGTTGTACTCGCGCATCGTGGCGTTGAGTCGGCGCTGCGTCGAGGCGAGGTGAAGTGCCTTGTCGTACATCTGTTGACACATCTTCTCGAGCTTGGCCACCGCCTTGGATGGATCCGCACTCGGCGCGATGGGAGTGCTCAGCAACTCGAAATCCGCCTCGAGATTGCGTTGGAGTTGAGAAGGCTCGCCAGCCTCGCGGACGATTTTGCCGACGGCGCCTCCTGCAGCCGCATGCTCGATCATGTGCACCTCAGCGTAGACGAGCTTGGCATTGTCGCAGTCCCATGCTGCCAGAGTCGAGATGATCGAAGGAGGACTCGTAGTCGCGCGTGCCGGCGTCGAAGGCCGATGGAGCCAAACACGTGAGAACCTCCTCCGGGTACTCCTTCGCAGCGATGGCGACGTAGACGGGGAAGTCGCCGAAGGTGATGATGATGCCTTCACTGGTGAAGCCCACGTCGGCGAAGCTCTTGGTGTTGTCGATGATGCAGCCGAAGGAGCCGATGGAGAGCACGAGGCCGGAGACGACGCGCCGGTCATCAACGGAATGGGATCCCGCGCAGAACATGACTCCGCTCGTCGCTAGCCCCACGGTGGGCGCCAAATGTCGTGGTGGATAGCACGGCATACCCATCAAAGATGGGGAAGATTGTGGAGCAAGGCAACGATGGTGTTCGCGCGGGATTGGGTAGCAAGCACGCAAACACACGCGATGTACCCAGGTTCGGGGCCCTTTTGTGGAGGTAACACCCCTACGTCCTGCTCTTCTGGTTTCTTATTGCTAGATCACAGAATTCGGGCTACAATGGTGCTCCTGGAGCTATTTCGGGCGCGGCCGGCTGGGAGCTCTAGCCGGCTGGAGGTGGAAGATGATGATCGTCGTGGGAGTGTGTGTGTGTATTGAACTTACCCCTCGCAGGGAGCTCTAGCCCGCCTTATATAGGCAACGGGCTAGGATTTAGGGTTACAAAGAGATTACATGATTGTCCCTATGACATCAGCTAGTTTACAGTCCGGCTGGAGCTGGAACATCATGATGCTGTATAGGAAACGCCCGACCGGTGGTACTGTTCACAGGCGACGGTTGCGTGAGGCTGGCCCACTGGTACGGACCGGTCGGTTGGTAGGTCCGGCTTCATCCCAGCCGGACGGATGCAGCCGGCTTGACTTGGCCGGCTTGAGCAGTCTGAAGGATGAGCATCTTTAGGGTATCCGGGGATCATCTCCCCGACACCCGCACCCCAGCCCCTGCCACCTGACATGCGGGTCCCACCCAGCCCTCCACCTGACATGCGGGTCCCACTCACAAGAACCTGACATGCGGGTCCCACCCAAACCCACCTCATGCAGGTCCCACTCACCAGAACCTGCCCCTGCCCCACCTGACATGGGGGTCCCACCCAGCGCCCCACCTGACAAGCGGGACCCACTCGCAAGAACCTGACATGCGGGTCCCACCAAACCCAACCTCATGCGGGTCCCACTCGCCAGAACGATGCAGGTCCCATCCCAGCTCACAAATGGGATCCGCTGCCACCCAGCCCGCCAAACCTATTCTGAAAATATTCCCAGCTGACAAGTGGGACCCGCCGCCACCCCAGCCCACCAAACATGTTTCGGAATATACTCGCAAAAAGAGAGCCGAGATGGCGACTCGAACCCGCGCCCTCCTCCCCATCTGTTGCGTACGTAACCATTAGGCCACCGCATCGTATGTGTCCAAAGAGCACATCGCGCCTACTTAAACCGGTCCTGGCATTTGCTGGGCTTGGGCCCAGTGGGCTGTTTCAACTCGATCGGTCGGTGCAACGAGTTGGACTCGGCTGGTTCACTTTTTTTGTTCTTTTCTATTTATTCTTTTATGTTTTCTTTTGTAACTTTTGATTTTGAACTACAATTTCAACCAAATAAGTTTTGTAAATATGTCATCTGTCCTTATAGACTATAAGGAACTGTTGTTAGTCAATATAAAATACAAGATATCACTAATCTTGTATATTGCTTTACATAGGGTTTTGAAGATTTTGAAATACAATTTTGGAATTATTTTTTTAAATTCAAATGCACGACTAAAAACTATAGGATTCTAAAATTATGACATGATGAAATGCACACATACACTTATAAAATTTGGGTTTTAAATTATGCCATGGTATTTTTTGAAATTCTAACACTGATTTGACCCGCTTCCAACAGAATAGGCAGAAATTTGTCTTTCTCACGAGAGGTGGATAAAAACTCTAGGAAGGCAACCATCTGCTTATTTGTACATAAAACGTGGTCTAGTATTTTTAGAAATTGGTGTGGTTCAAATTTTTAGAAGTTCCTGCGATTTCGTTGGAAGTGGGTCCGGTGTGAACTACGAGTGTCACATAATTTGGTCGTGATTTTTTACAAAAATCACTTCTAGATACACAATATGTACTTTCTTTAGAGATCTTTGGTGCTTTTGCTGGAACGGAGTTACGGTTTGGTTTAGGTTTAGGGTTAGGGTTTATGGTCACGGTTTAGGGTTAGGGTTAGGCACAACTAATTCAAAAAAATCAAAAAAAAATGGAAAACCTTCACATGGCGGCCTTTTATGTGACGTACCACCTATGAAAAATAACAAACGTGGGATACGGAAGTTTTTTTGAAAAACCCTTCTCAAAAATGAGCTACGAGGTATAAAGATGTATGGCTTTTGACTCAAATGAGCTAGGGTATGGCCTTCAACATAGCATAGTTTGTCGGAATGAGGCCATATTTCACACACTCGTGTATCTTGGATGTAGAACAGTGTTGAATAAGGGGTTTAGGGTTTTCTTTTAATAAAAAACCCATTTTTCATATTTTTTTGTGTTGAAAATGGCTTTTTTTGTGAAGCATCTACCAAAACGGATCACCGAAAGCGGAACATCCAAAGGAACAAAAAATAATAGACCACTTTGTAAGTACATAGCACACTGGGTTTGAATATAAAAACATTCGTAGGTATTGCTAGTATTTCATAGAAGTTCCTGCCGATTTCGCTGAAAGTGGGTCGGATTTAAACTACGAGTATCGCATAGTTTGGTCATGATTTTTTACCAAAATCACTTTTAGATCGACAATATGTACTTTCTTTAGAGATTTTGGCGCTTCTTGCTGGAACGGAGTTACGATTAGGTTTAGGGTTAGGGTTTACAGTCATGGTTTAGAGTTAGGGTTAGACACAACTAATTCAAAAAAATGGGAAAACTTCACGTGGATTCTATTTCAAGATAATTTATGTATTCCAAGTTTATTATTTTTTGTCAAAACAAGGTCACACATAATGACACATTGCGCAGGGTTTCTATTTTTATCACTTAGAAATAAAAAATGATTTTATCTTAACCCTTAGCTTTTGATCCGATGATTCCGGTGCCATCAAGGATCAACCGTAACCATCTACAAACTTAGTAGTAAATATTTTCACATCTATTTTATTTTCTAAAGATTTTTACAAAAGGTTTCAAAAAAGAATATAAAAGAAAACTTTTCAAAAAAAGGGAGACAACCGAACTGGGCCGGCCCAAGGCCAACCACAGCAAACCCTACCCATAGCCCAACTACCCCAAACCCTAATTTTATTCCCACCACACCCATTCCTTACTTATCCACCACACCCACTCCTCAGCCACGCATGCCGCCTCTCTCCTTCATCGTCCATCGCGACCCCCCCCCCCCCCCCCCCGCCGCCTCTCCCTTCTGCCCCAGATCCATCGCCGCCTCATACCGCAGCCACGGCCGCTCCTTCCTTCCACCGGCCCCTCCTTTCCTCCACCCCCTTCCCTCCTGGTCGACATCCCAAACGAGATCGAGCGCTGCCGCTCCTGCTCCGCCGATGAGATATGTGCCGCCGCCCCGGAGCCACAGCTGGCTTGCTCGCCGGCGCGTGCGTGTGCGCTTCGACGCGCGGCGCTCCGTCGAGTTGGCCGGACTGCGGCGCGTGCGTGGCGTTCCTAGGGTTTGCGGTGGCGGTGCTACAGACCAGCCACGGCTCTGCAGCCACCAGGCTGTCGTCCACCTCACGCCAGGTGCGGGCGTGCTGCTGCCGTCATCACTGCTCCCCTTTCCCCTCTCCCTTTCTCATTTCACCTGCTTAATCTCTCTCTCTCTCTCTCTCTCTTCCTGTAGGTGTCTCCGGATTCGAGGGTGGAGCCCGAGCCTCGACTGGAGCGTAGACCGGACGGGCAGCAGGTGGAGCCCCGCATGGATCTGTCGGAGAGACCACCGGATTGAGGATCTAGGAGGAGTGGTGCAGTCGGCGAGTTAAGTACTTCTATTGATTCATCTCCTCTTTCTCTCATGCGTGCCCGTGTCTGTTGTCTATTGGGAGATGTGTCTAGTTTCGTGCGAATCTGGTTCATCTAGAATTACTGCTGCAATGATTTAAGCCTCCAATTTATCTGTTGAATTATTGATGCATGAGCTTGATAATTGAAGCATGAAACCAGTTGTTGGATTGAAACACGAAAACAGTTCTTGCTGCACTGTTTAGGATAATTGCTTCAGTATTTTAACTCTCCAATTGATGTGTTGAACTATTGATGTGTGTGCTTGATAATTGAAGCATGAAACCAGTTGTTGCATTGAAGCATGAAACCAGTTCTTGCTGCACTGTTTAGGATAACTGTTGCTATGATTTGACTCTTTAATTTATGTGTTGAACTATTGATGCATGTGCTTCATAATTGAAGCACGAAACTAGTTATTGGATTGAAACATTTGTGATAGCAAGCCTCTCACCCAACCTTAGATTGGTACATTTTGATAGCAAGCCTCTAGTGCTATCATTTTCTATTGCTAGACCAATATATGTTTCTGTCTTAGGATTATGCTGCATATAATCTCGATTAATTTGATTATCATCATGTTTTTGTGTGTGCATGTTTGAGCGGCTATTCCTGGTGTGCCTGAAGTTGCTTTGAGCTGGAGTAGTGGATTCATTCGGAGGTGGAGAGGACGAAAACCGCCAATAGGAGATGGATAATCTTGAAAGTCAAGAGGTCCAAGTATATTTCGTCTTCGTTTGTACAATTATCTT
Source organism: Puccinellia tenuiflora (assembly GCA_012064385.1). Lineage (NCBI taxonomy): Eukaryota > Viridiplantae > Streptophyta > Magnoliopsida > Poales > Poaceae > Puccinellia > Puccinellia tenuiflora. The sequence continues at coordinate 327,679 of QRDG01000664.1, read as the reverse complement.
GCAACTTGGATTAAGGACACATTTCACTGCTTCCAGCAAGTTATTTTAATGGTTGCTACTGATCGTGATCCAAAACAAAAGCTTAATTAATTTGTTTGCACTACCTTTTTTTATTGATCTCTATTTCAATGGTTGCTACTGATCGTGATGAGTGAAACATTATTTACTTGTAAATATTTTGATACTACCAACTAATTAACTATGAGTTTGAGTTGTCCTGTCAACATTCATAGGATAGATATTTGCCATTTTCTTGCTTATGTACCATATGGGTTAGTGTTGTTGATCCCTAGCATGAGCTTGGTTGCCGTGAAGTTTAGTTGCTATTTGCTTGCTTCTCAGTCTCTCTTCCTCCCTACAGGTGCCACCGGACGCAAGGGTGGAGTCTAGGATTGCTGTGGTGGTCTGGGGCTGGTGATCTCATCTAGATGTTGATTTATTCCCGTCCTCAAATTGCGCTTCTAGGTTTAGACATGAGCAATATGTTGATTCTTGCAAGTTCAGAGGCAAGGATGTTCTATTTTTTTTATTATTCAAGGGCCCAAAAGTATCTCTGTTTCATTGATCTCATGTTGGTAAATGCAAGTCACCAGTCACGTCATACTTAAGCCCTATTAACTTTGAAAATGTAAACTAGATTAGTGGTCACTAAAGTCCTCTATATTGCTCTGTTACATACATGTCATACTGGTAAGACTCAAAGTGTATAAACTGTTGCTCTTACTTCAATTAGCTAGTTAAATGTTTCATGGAAGTGAATCTAATATCTGTGTGTAGGACTAGTCTAGTAAATGAGCATGTTTGCATTTAAGCTGGCTTGTAACCAACTTTCCTTGCAGATAATGTACCTCAATTTAATTTCTCTGTCCCTTTTAGTTGAAACATGAGCACTGTTGATTAGGACTAGTATAATTCTGGTAACATCTCTTTATTGCTAGATTAGAATTATGAACATCTATGTAAAAGAGAAGTGACAAATTAATTTAGTTATTAATACTTGTTGTGGTTTGATTATCTCACAGCTATCCCCTTTGGTTGCATGGTACATTTATTATACGCACCTCCCGACCAGCGCAGTTAGGCATCGCATCCACGGACCACGCCGCCGTCTCCGTCATGGCGCTCAGAGCTCCCTTTGAAGACCCTTTCCCTCCGAATCAGAGCTGTCATGCCCTTCCCGTGAGGCCGTGAGCAGTCGCGCAGAGACGGACGGAAGACGGGAGCACGATTGGGAGGTGGTCGGCATGGAGGACCTGAATGAAGACAAGCCAGTCTGGAGCGAGAAGATCATCGGATTGAGCGCGCCGGATGTGGGAGCCGCCGGAGTTGGCCGTGGCCGCCGGCCGCACAAGACCGAGAGAGAAAAGAAGAAATAACGATCCGATCACTTGTCGATGGCAATGCGGGTAATTTTCTCCCGAAAATGATTCTGAACACGATGGAAGCTGGTCCTGAGGTGCTGCGGAAAATTGTCCTATAAAAGTTGGTTGAGTTTACAGATTCTGCGGTGGAAAAATACCATTTGGTTGGCGTTCGACTTTTAAAACGCAGAAGCAGGCTGCGGAAGTTAAACCAAACACACCCTAAGACCACCCACTATGTGTGTCGGTTCAAAGGAGCAAATAAATCGGTTCAATCGCATAGTAGAGAATGGCATCATATTGCCTGACAACAAAAGCGGCTCCTACTCCACTATGTAGCGCCCATTCAAGAAAAGATGCTGTCAAATTTGAATCGCTCGCCCAATGCTTGGAGTGTAGTGAACCGCATCAAATGCATGAAAAAACCTCCTCTCTCCTCCCAATTCCTTCACACAGTGAGACATGCATGCAGGAAATTGTTTTTTTACTCAGCTTGAGTCGAACCAACAGGCCTAAGCACGTGGAACAAACCACGAGTACAAAAGGAACAAAATGTTGCTCCAACTAGAACAAAATTTCAGCACATGAGGAAGAAATCAGATTACTATTAGAACTCAATTTTGGACTAGGTGGGAAAAAATAACACACACAACAAATCACAACCATAGGCGGAACAAAGTTTTGGACTATGTTTTCAGAACACATTGAACAAATAATGAGTATAAAAAGAACATAGTATTGGACCAACTGGAACTAAGTATTAGCACAGGGTGAACAAACCAGACTACTATTGGAATACAATTTCGGACTAAGTGAAACAAATTTGACAAGCATGGAAGAATCACAACTATAGACGGAATAAAAATTTATATTAAATGAAACAAAATTTCAGCACTCCTGAAACACATCCCGTCTGAGAGAAGTTACTACGAGTGCAGAGAAGTTAAAGTTGGTGCTCTCGGCGGGTGCCGCCAGAGAGTAACCACCCTTTTCCATCTTTCGGTCTTCAAGTGTAATAAAAAGAAACACAAATGGGCATCCAGAACGTGAGTTAACATCAGATCTTGGTCTGTTCAATTGTGCAATCTTTCTGGGACAATACGACAACACAGAACCCTGCGGACAATACGACAACACAGAACCCTGTGCATGGCAATAGAGGCATTTATGGACGCCTGTCATTATCATCCGCTCCTTCATCGAAAACGCCTGAAGATCCCACACGGAAATCCAACTGCTTTTGGTACTTCTGCCGCCTACGTTCGTCAAACTCCTCCCAGCCCTCAATCTGCTTGGAACAAGTAATGATATTAGCACTAAAATGTCACCATCCGAGCCAAGGTCAAACATGCAAACCAGTACAGATTATCATCATATATCGTCAAGAAAAAGTTAAAGAGTTCCACAAGATGTAGAACAAATAGAACACTTATTAACATGGTGGCATAAACATGTAAACTACATAACGGGGAAGTGTCCCAGAGTGAACTCAGCTATAGAAAGCAGTAACTGCAAAACAAACAGGAGACTTCAAATGGTAAAACTGCATTTTCCAACTTCAAATGTAAGTATGTACCCATCTTAGTTCCACTGGAGTGATGATGATAACAAACAAAACTAACAATTGAATGAAGGTTATAGCCTTTTTGGAAACTTTTACCTGTCGGAGAATATCATTTGTGATTCCAGTGCCATGGATATCAAGTGTGGTAAGCCGCCAGCACTTCTTGAATAAAGTCGATGGTAGGGAATTAAGACCATTGTTCCTTAGATGCAAAGTCTGTTGGAGAAAGTTTTTACAATCAAGGAATGCTACAGTGCTCTCTTTTCAGTATACGCAATGATATGAGAGAGAGAGAGAGGTCTGAAGTACTGCAGCACAGCTACACAAGAGAGATAGTAATAATCCTCTGTTTTCACTATAAGACACAAGAAGCAAGATAGCAAGAATGACAAAATAAAACGAAACCAGTTCATGCTCTAACTTAGTAAAGATGCCGTGCAATAAAACCAAGCATGAACCTGCGTGATTTCCTCAGGTCACAAGTCATTAAACAAAGTTTAGTGAATGGTGCACCGAGAAACATCAGAAATACGTGCTCAGCTTACATGAGGTCAGAAAACAGAACGGAATAATTCACATTTAAAGCAGGCTCACGTTGTCATGGTATTCTATTGCGGACAAGAATTATTGCTATTTAAGCATATTTTAGTGTCATTACAATTGCCAGCATCTTTTAGTCTGTTCCTTAGATCCAAATTCAACTACAAGACGTTTCTGTATCACGAATTTGGATGTTGTGCCCAGCCCCTTCAGGATTTTTACTCCATCATTTCCTTTTTATTAGGTGTATAAATTTTGTACAAGGTCACACAGTGTAAAGTTTGACCAAGTTATTGAAAAAAACTATCAAATGAAATATAGTATTGGCCATTGGGATGTTGATAGATTTTTCTATAAACCTTGTCAACTTTACACTGTTTGCATTTGGACAAAATTTATACACCTAATAAAAAAAGGTAGAGTTGTATACTAGGCGTGAAACATATTTTAGGAGTACATGTGCATATCTAGTACTCCCTCCGATCCCATTTAAGTGTCGCCAGCGATACTATCAGTTTGTACGTCATTAATTCTTTTCCTACGACGTGTAAAACGGATTGGAGATAGTATTTGTTTGGGAATAAACCTTCACATGTAGCTATAGGCGGTTAGCACATACCTTGAGATTGTGAAGGTTTCCAATATCCTCTGGTACCTCAGCTAAGAGATTTGACGCTAAGTTAACCTGATGAAGACAAAACGTTGGTGAACCAAACTGCCAAATTCAAGCTCAAAAGAGTTCATGAGGTGTTTGGTTTGAAGGACCACAGACCACTGCATACTAGGATAGGTGGGTGCATGACTGGATCATCACATATTTTGGTATACAAGAGATGAATTGGTGATGACCAACTCATTCCACCCCTTGAACCAAACAAGTGAGTTAAGTTCAGTGTGAGGATAGGACAGGACATGGACCGTCCCATTCCTCAAACCAATGTACCAAATGCACCAGAGTGCTCATTATGTACTGCCGTAGAAGAATGCAAGGAGTGGGAATGGGGGAAAGAGAGAAAGACACGCACCTCAATGAGAGATTCACAATCTCCTATAGAGGAAGGCAGCGAAGTTATCCTGACAACAAGTGAAAATCACATCAGAATGTGGAAGATCTATAGTAGAACTTCTAATATTCGAACCTTTGAAATTTTGAACCAAACAATACCAACATAATTCCCACACTTCACGGAACGATAGAATGTTCATAGACCATCGTACAAGATCTATAGTAGAACTTACAAGATGCCAAGTCTGCAAGTATTAAAGATTATTATAAAAAATACCACCAACAAACTGTAACATCCCAATTTTCAAAAAATTGCATAAGCATGCATTCATGTCATCATATGCATTTGTTTGTGCATTTAGTTTATTTTAATCTAGGTGGCTTGATTTGATTTTGTTTTTATTTGTTCAAATAATGGAATAAAGGGTGCTAAGTAACCCTAGCCATGTTTTTCAAATATTTTAATTTATTTTATTGGCAAGATTAATGCCATAATACTCTAAACTAGACAAGCTTTCCAAAAAGTATTTTTGCCAATTTTTATGAAAAGTTTGGCTATGGTTTTATTTTCAGTTTTTAAAACCAGGGAAAAGGAAAAAGGAAAAGTTCTGTCAAAAAAAAAAAGAAAAACAGCCGAGCCAGCCCGAGCCAGCCCACCCGAGCCGGCCCAGGACCAGCCCAGCAGCGCCCCCGACCGGCCCCTCTCCCCTCGCTCTCCTTTTCCCCGTCGACGTCGTGTTCTTCACGAACACCAACCGGAACCGAATCCAAATCCCGCGATAATCTCCAACGAATCGGACTTATCCGCAGCTCTCTCGCCCCCTACTTATCCTCCACCGCCTCCGCGTACTCTCCACCCCGAAACCCTAGCTGCTGCGCCACCAGGCTGCTAGAAATCGGGCTCGAGACGCCGCACTGCCGCCGCCGGTAAATCTCACCTCCGGCCGCTCTCCGGCGATCCCCACTCCCTTCTCTCCCTCCCACTTGCTTTTTCTTTTCACCACAGAGCTCCTAGACATCGTCTCTGAATTTTTTGTGCTCCAGATCTTTGTCTCCGTCCACGCACGCCTCGGGCCGCCGCTGTACGCAACTCCGGCGAGCAATCACCGGAGAGGGAGACCGCCCCGAAGCACCACCCCTCGCCACCGACATCGCCGCGCCGCGCTGATCATCCTGGTATGAGCCGTGCGTCCTGGAACGCCGTAGATTGCCGGGAACGCACCATGCCGACGCGTCGCCGCCGTCCGCCGCCGCTCGCCGTAACCCTAGTTCCGGCCGGCATCTCTTATTTAGATCTCGACCGTTGGATCTAGATCCAACGGCTCCCTTCCATTTCCTTTACCGAACCGGTATCAACCAATCAGACTGCGCCCAGTCAGCGCCCAGTCAGCACACAGTCAGCAGCCACGTCAGCCCCATTTTCTGTAAATTCGGCCGAATTGTTTTAATTTGGCAGTTTTGCAGAAAAACCCCTGCACCTTAGAACCTTCATATCTTTTTAATGGCTCGGCCAAATTTAATGAACTTTATATTTTTGAAAAACCTTATAACCTGTAGAATATTTTAGAACCAATAGTTTTCTGTTTTGCCAAATTTAAAAATATACAAATTTCAAATGAGGGATTTGAGTAATTTTGGCATAACTTTAAATCTATAAATTATTTTAAATTGTTTTCTTCTGCAAAAGTGTGTCTTTTAGTGTCCTCTGTCCAGTAGATATTTTAGTTTGCACTTGTGCATCATGCTTTGATAATGTTTTGTAAAAACTCAAATAGTGGCATTTTGACTATAGTAATTGTTTTTAAATTATTAAAGCCACTAAAATTATGAATCATGAGCATCATGCATATAGTATATAACAGAAAGTAATAACTTTATTTGTTGTTTAATCTTGACTTGTGTTGTTAGTAAATCATCATGCATACATATTTTGTTGTATTGCTTTATTGCTTGTGTATTGAATTGTTGCAATTTGTTTGTTTAGATTGTGAAGAGTGCCAGGAGTGCTGTGAGTGTTGCAACCTGAACAACTATCAAGGCAAGTGCATACACAATTCATGAATGACCTAATACTATGTTTTTATATTGCACTGTAGACTATTTTCTAGTAGCATGCATGATAGGCTGTTTTTAATAAAGTTATATGCTGTGCAAACCTGTTAGGCTAGCCACATGAACTAGATGACTAGTGACCTATATTAATTTAGTAGAGTTGCTTGCTGCAAAAATGATTTGTTTGTTGTATATGAGTTAAGGAAAATCTACTAAATTAATGAATCGCCTGGGTGGATTTTGGAGTTGTATTGGTGGGTTATAGTTGAGTGGCTGCTCAGGCCCAGTTCTGCGGGTACCTGAGTACGTGCACTTGTGCTCGCCACCCAGGGTATCAGAGATTTCATGTCACTCCATGTCTAGCTTACTTCTAGTGCAGCCACTAGTCATATGGGCTCTGTCTTGATTAAGTAAGTTGAGTGGACCTGACAGGACGAACAAGCAGATGTAGGGGATGTAGGTTGGTATTGTTCGGACGTTTGTATGGGAAAGCTCTTCTGAAAGATCTCGTCTTGGTCTTCTCCTTTCCTTTTCACTAAATGAGGGTTAAGGATGGAATGGGTTGATCGAGTCTAGTGGGGAAAGTGCCACAAACTCTCGAGAGTAAAATAAAACTAAGATCTTAGCCGTGTCCCCGGTTATGGACAATTTGAGTAACTAAGCAAGGTGGTCGACAGAAGAATCTCATTCATTCCAATTTCAGAATAAAATTTGATGGGTGAACAAGGGTAGAGGAGATATTGGTTTTCATGCCATGTTTATCTCAATAATAGTTGGTTTTAAAAGAAATGTTTTACAAGTGTAGGATAAAATTTGCTTTGCGCAAGAGCCTTGAACTCCACAAGCCAAATAAGCATGTAGAATAGTCTTGCCATTTAATATCCACCATAGTATGACACTTGCCAGCCTGTCACAAGGTATTGACCCAAATTCTCTGGGCTGCAACGTTAATGTTGCAGGTTGTTCAGATGAGGAGTAAGGACGTTTGATTTCTTTCGAGCTTACAACCAACATGTTCGCCAGTGGCACATGGAGATGATGGAGCTCAGTGCTACTTTATTTATGCTGCTTGAACTCTGAATAATACTTGTGGAACTATATTTATTTTAAGCTAGCTTCGGCTATGCAAAGTTGTAATAAAGTACTTTGTTTCTGGATCATTCGTAAGAGCGATGTAATAACGTTTAACATTTATGCATGATATTACATCCTGTTGGTGAATGCTAGCCATACTCGATCCAGGGCCTAGCAATTCACGAGGTATTCTTGCTTTTCAAAGTGAGGGTGCTACACAAACCTCAAGTTTTTTCCGTCATTCCAATCCTACAAGCTATGATGGAGAACATCCTCTGAAACTTATACACTTAATATACAGATCGTCCCTCTTTCCAGTAACCCCATTATTGCTTCTCAGATTTAATACACAAAATCAACTTAGTACTAAGCATGCCCATACATAAGTGGAAAGTGTAAATTCTAATTTCAGCATATCAAAACATGACATAGCATCAATGAGGTACTGCAAGTCCAGCAACTGGTGAGTTTTAGCACATTACCTATTATTATTTGCTATCAAAATCTCTAGCTGCTTCAGCAAGCTTATTTCAACAGGCAGGTTACCAAGCATGTTATTTGCGATGCGAAGTTCGCGTAGAAAGGTCAATGAGCCCAAACTTGGAGGTAAAGTAACCAGTCTGCAAGATGAAGCAAAAAATATAAACCGCACCATCTTGTTATCCTGAGTACCAAGGATGCATGTCCAGACTAAAGATCAGATTTTTTTAGTTTTGCCAACAAAAATTGGTGCAAAAGAGGCATTTTGTTCAAATGAGGACTATGAAACAATCCCTTTCTGCCGACAGATAATTTTGTACATACAGCTCGATAGCAGGAGGAAAGTCAAGTGATAAAATTATTCAAATAGGCGCTAGTCAAGAGCCATAAACAACAATATAATGGTTATTTCATCAGTCAGACTAAAATAAATAGTTTTAGTAAATCAACCACAAAAGATTAATAGATAGAAGTGCAACTTGCCCCAGATGATTAAGCACATGAGCAACTACAGGATTCCGTTCGTCTCCCAGCCCAGCCGCTGCCTAGAGCTCCTTCCACGCAACCATCTCAGTCCCCCTCCTCTCTTCCCTCCGGCAGACACAGCGGTGGCCAGAGGAGTGGGGACCTGTCCTTTTCATTGTCTTTTTCTTCTAGGCTATGTTTTCCTTCGGTTTTTGTCTCCCTAGCGGCATCGGTGAGGTGACGGCGGCAATGACGCGTTGGAATAAGGTCTCTCCGGCCTCTCCCTGCCTAGAGGGCATCCGATTCGACATCAACGAAGGGCATGTGAGGGTTTGTTTCGCCAGATCGGTTGGCTCACTTCGGATCTTGGCAGTTGGTGTGTCTATCAAGTGAAGCAATTGGCTGGTTATTGGTGCGGCGACTTCGACCTCTTCTTCCGTTGTGCTCTGCGGCACGATCCGGTTCCTACCACCTCTGGATTGGTGGTGAAGGATTGCAAGCCTGTGTTGCGTGGGGTGCTACCCCAACCGATATTCATCCGGCGACTACTAGATCTCGTTGTTCGCGGCGAGTGGCTATTGCGGTTTTCAAAGCCTTGTATGGCAAGGGCATTTGCAGGTGTCCCTTTTCCCTTACTGCATGTTCAGTGTATTTTTCAACCTCCGGCGGACAACGAACAAGCTTAGAAAGAAGACGGCCAGTGTGATTTTCAATGCAATTTTATTCTTCGCTGGTTGTTTTGTGTCTTGCAGTCTGTCTTCCTTACCGTCTTATGTTTTCCTTGATAAATATCAGATATGAGATGCCCTTTGGGTGTATTTCTCAGAACAAAACAAAAACTACAAGGTTCCATCACAAGTGATTTGAAAAAGAAAAAAATGAGCGAATAAACTATTGTTTTACTGTTATATCAACATAAGAAATTTTACAGGTAGGTCGAAAGAGCACAAATGTACAAGTTGGGGAGATATAATAAATTACCGGGGATTATAAAAGGCTCAAGGTTTCTCTCTATCCACTTGCAACATGAAAAAGATTTACGGTATGTATAACACAACAGGATTGTGAAGATTCAGACCTACCGATTTTGACTTAAAGATAAAACTGTTAATGTCTGAACGCATGATAGACCTTCCCAGCAGATGCCCCCATCAGATATATCATTGGAGGTTACCAGCAATTTCTACAAGAAGAAATCATGAAACTTTCAACTATATCTCCTTATGAAAGAAGAAAATCCATTTAGCCAACTCGCCGGGAAAGAATAATTACATTTAATGATTTAAGGTTCGCAATTTTCTGTGGAATTGCTTCAATAGAGTTGTTACAGACATCTAGTACTCGTACTGAGGAGCCACAGTCCCAGACTTCTTCAGGCACTGCCTGTTTGAAAAGATAACCCCAAAAAGTAAGTCCCAAACTGCAACGGAAGGGAGAGAATAGGTATGCAAAATTAAAAAATGCTCAGAAATCATAATTCAAGAAGCTAGAGGTAACAGATGGGTTGTTGACATAAAAACAGAATAAGAGATTTTTTTTGTGATTGGAAATAAAGCTCTCCTTCATAACTTGGTGTCTTGGTGATGAATTTGGTAATGCCACATATCATGTGCCAGACCTAATTACAGTAGCTAGCACTGTGAACGGCCATCTACCAAGCACGAAAAGAACCCCATTATCAATACTATTTCATTATTTCCTCTGGCCCTACTGGATAAAAGTAACTATTAACCGTTGATCATATTCCTGCACCATAGCTGACACATGCACTTTCATTTTTTTTTCATAGAAAGGTGGTTACTAGAAGTTTCAGAAACCTCAAATCACAGCTATACTAAGTTGCTTTGCATTTGTGTAGGGGTATTGCAAAACAAGTTGGAATCAGATACCTTCAAACTGGAATCAGACAATGCAATAACACCCGTTATCTTCCATCGCTCTGGTCGGCTTTTGCTGATAATCTCCTGTTTGTGTGTATGAATTTCCTTAACATTTGAGGTCCTCTTAGCAGTTGCTGCCGGACCACTGCTATTCTTAGTGATAGGGCCATCCTGTTGGAAAGTAGTGCCAAGTAAGTTGATTGTAACAAATTAGATAACTGCTTTACCCCATAACCATCAGAAAATCCCAATGATTCAAAAGTAAGTGAAGACTGAAGTAAAGTCGCGATTGTTATCAGCATAACCAAAATTTCCGTTCAATTTCGAGTCACCATAAAAGCTCAGCTGACTGAAATCGAACTTCTGCGCATGCTCACGAACTGCACTCCATTGCAACCAAAGCATCGCTAACATCTGAAGAACTAAAGGTAGAACGAACGAGAAAAATAGAACATATTAGGGTAGATCGAGATGATTTACCCCCTGATGGAGACCCTGCGAAGCGATGAGCATGACCTTGGATCCGTCACCCACCTGCATCGAGCTCAGGCTCGCTGCATCCGCGAGAACTTTGCCTGCAATCGATGGGAAGTAAGAGACCAGCATAGGAATGGTAACTCAAAGCAAGTTCCCATTCAGGCGGGTAAGGGTTTGGGATTCGATGCCTTTGCAGATGAGCCTCTGGCCACGGGGGAGGACGTTGGTGAGCGGCTGAAGGAGAAGCTTCAGCTCCGCGGTGGAGGCGGATGCCGGGACCTCCACCGGAATGGTTCGGCCGGCGAACTTCACGTGGACAGTGATGGTGGGCGCCGAGCTCTCCATGGCTTGTTCCCCCTCTGTCAGATCGAGCGAGGACAACTGAACCTTTTCTGGGGAGAGAATTGCCACTATGGGGAGGCCGGCGTTTGTGAGCCCGGGCGCACCAGCTCCCGGTGCTTTTCAAACAAATTTAAAAAATCAAAAACTTTGCAAAAAAAAATGCGGAAAAAAATCATGCGCGTACCTGACCATGGTCCGCATCGCCGTGAAAAATTTCGCACCGAAATGTCATCGTATGCGACCTGGACGAAAATGCCAAATTTCTGACAGCATGTGAGATCCGGAATTTTGAATTTCTTGTCAGAATTTTGTCATTTTTCCCCAGGGCGCATACGATGACATTTTGGTGCGAAATTTTTTACGATGGTGCGGACCATGGTCAGGTACGTGCATGATTTTTTTCGCATTTTTTTGTAAAGTTTTCATAATTTTTTTTTGCTCCCGAAAAAACGGGAGCTGGTGCGCCCGGGCACCGTTATGAATTTCCGCACTATGGGCCACTTCTTTAAAACTTCTGCTTATGCAGAAGCCAGTTTCTGGATTCCGGTGGGGAGAAACTGCTGTGGGCACAAACTGCCAGAAACTCTCGGGGAGACTTCTTTTCTGTTTCTACTGTTTTGCTTATTTGGTATGATGAGTTCTGAGATGTCTGTTATACCCTTGAATTTGTTTGTTGCACATAATAAAGCAATATATAGCAACATATGCTAGGTTTTAGTAGATACGAAATAAAAATAATATGAAAATGTCATATGCATAAATAGTACAAATGTCATAGTGATCTCGAAATTACAATAAATAATTGCTCAATCTACGATTCCTTGAGCAATGCTCTGTCGTAGTGCACCCATGACGCTATCAGATGATGAGGGGGCGGTTCCACCAGTAAAAGATGCGCTATCCTCGTGAACATATGAGACTCGCTCAAAGGTGTGGAAATGCAGATCAAATAGCTTACTGTCACGGATGAAGTTATGCAAGCACATGCACGCAGTGATGATCTTCGTTTGAGTGAGAGTCTCGGAAAAATGTGGTATTCCAAGTAGAATGCGCCACTTCATCTTAAGAACGCCGAATGCTCTTTCAACAGCATTGCGCAAACATGAATGAAGATGGTTGAATCTCTCCATCATGTTTCTTGGAGGTGCCGACAGGAACTCCGGAACATGATAGCGTTGCTCTTTGAATGGGGCGAGATAACCAATTCTGTTTGGATATCCAGAGTCAAAACAGGCAGTCTTCTAGCTGCATACGGAGCCTTCTCATTCTCAATCTCAGCAATACATGCCGCAAGCATAACAGACATGTCAAAGTCGTCATCAGAATCATCATTTGAGGAATTTATCTGTAATCATACAAAACAAATAGAAGTTACAATCAAATAACATAGTTCTTTACTAAAAAGCAAATAACATAGTTCTTTACTAAAAAGCAAATAACATAGTTCTTTACTACAGGTTACAAACAAATAACATAGTTCTCGACAGATACAAGTTGTAAGCAAATAACATAGTTCTCGACAGATACAAGTTGTAAGCAAACAACAAGGTTCATGACAAATAACACTACTTCTTGCAATGATACTCCCATGTCATCCTAATCCACTCAAGCCTCTACGGATGTACTACAAACATTGAACATACAGCACCTACGGATGTACTACAAACATTCAGCACCTACGGATGTACTACACAACTGCTAAACACATTCAGCACCAACGGATGTACTACACAACTGCTTAAACACATTTATGATACTACAAAACAATTGAACTTCCTCACATTCAACACCTACGGATGTACTACAAACATTGAACATACACATTCAGCACCTAAAGATCTACTCAAAAAATTAGACAGCATTCGATCTGGCACAGCACCTTAATTTCTGCCTCATACGAAGCACAACACTAAAATTATTTTTTGAGATGGAAACAGCCAGCACCACACTAAAATTAGACAAAAAAAAGAGAAGGAAATGGGCGACCTACCGATGGCTGCGTCGTCGCCATTCGATCTGGCCGGAGGTCACCGGTCGAGGACGAGCCGTCTTCGGCAGAGGGCGGAGGACGGGAGCTCGCCGGGGCGTCGTCGGTGGATGGCGGTGACCGGGGTGTGGTCCGTGGAGGGCGGAAGCCGGGGAGGCGGCGGCGGAGGGCAGAGACTCCGGCGACGCGAGCGGGAAGCGGAGTTGAGGGGCGGACGAGCTGGCACGGAAGCGGTGCGCAGAGTGGCGAGGACGCCGGCGGCGGAGGGCGGAGGGAGAAGGTGGGCGGCGGCGGCGGCCCTGGCGGAACCCTAGCCAGGGTCGTGAGGGAGAGAAGTGTCGAGGACGGGGCGGGTCGGGGTGCGGGAATTTTTCTTTTCCTTTTTTTTTGTTCGCACTGAGACAGAAAACTGGGTACCGATTCGGTACTTCGGGATGGCAATTCATTGTAATTACGAGGGAAACGAGGGGCACACCTGATGGGGGGATACTTTCCAGGTAGGCCCATGGAGCCGGAAAGTGGACCCGCCGGAACCCAAGAGGCCCAGGTCGGGTTACACTTCAAGCAATATGGGCTGGACAAGGAACAAGCCGGCCAGCCCGTTACGAGTCATCAGAAAGGAAAGGGCCCGGCGGAGACTGGAGTCCAAATACAACCCGGAGTACCAACTTGGAAGATGAAGGCCTAGAATAGGACTCCGTATTCAAGTGTAACTCGGCATAAGTTGTAAGTCCAGGGACCCGGCCACCTTTATAAGGAGGTCCATGGATCTTAGATCGACAAGTCTTATAAGCTCCCAAGAAACATCAAACCCGTAGTCGCCGACTCCCCAGATAGGAGTCGGAACCTTGTAATCGAGAACTAGTCCACAGCAATAAAAAACAAGCAGGAAGTAGGTCTTTACCTCTAAACAGAGGGGCCGAACCTGGGTAAACTCCTTGTCCCTCGTCGAGATTAACCAGCTCCTGTGTACTTCGATTACAATGGCCCCACAACTAATCTTCCCTGAGGAAGAACTTGCCGTGACAACCCCACGAAAGTTGGCGCCCACCGTGGGGCCTGTGATGAAAGGAGTCGAGATTACAAGAGAAGCTCGCCGAGGTATGGAGAAGCTCGCCATCGGCAGGGTCTACACCAACCAGTACGGCGAGACCAAGATCAACGACTACGGGTGGAGTCCAGAGATGGACGAAGTTGAGGAAGGCTACCAGCTCATCTTCGGCAAGATCAACGTGTTCATTGGCATGGTCAGCACTACAGGTAACCGTGCTAACGAGTTGGAATCTGTTTCAGAAGCAACAGCTATCATCGGGTCTGAAGGAGAGGAGTCCGTCGGTACATCACAAGTTGGCATAGTTGCTGAAGAGAAGGAGCCGGAGATGCTGCCGGAGCTAGTTTCAGAGCCAGATTATGATGCCGATTCAGAATCAATCTTACCCCTATTCGAGGATCGACTCGGATATGGAATCGAGGAGGAGTACGTGCAGTCACCAGTACGTCCACGTCATGTTGGAGTGTACAAGTCCGGACCTGAAAACGGTGGAGATAATGCGGGTGGAAGTCAATTCGATCCCAATCTGCTGACAAGGGAGATCATAGCAGAAAACGCGGCGGCTCAAGCTGAGGAGTTGCTGACGGCTCGTCAGGCAATAAAAAAGCAGTTGGCAGATGTTGCAGAAGCAAATCGTAGATTGGTAGCAGACCAAGCCCTCTTGCAAGCGGAACAAACACGCATACAAGCTGAACAAACCCGGATACAGTCAGAGCATGAACGAGTACAAGCTGAAGCAGCAGCAGTGCGCAATCGCCAGCAGGAGCTCACATCAATTCAACATCGGAGGACTCGGAGCCGACTGCATGAGGGAGTCCTCATAAACCCAACCAACTTGTTTCAGACACCAACAGGTCCAGGCGTAGGAGCTGGAGGATCAGCACCCGGAGCAGGAGCACCACCGCCACCACCACCACCACCACCCCCAGGAGGAAACGGAGGACTCGGAGCAGGAGCTAGAGCCAATGCACCACCCCCACCACCTGGAGGAGGAGTCGGCGGTATGGGTTCCCCGCCGCAAAGGTTCCATACACCCGCAGGACACTACTCAAACCCAATGGACAACGTACACACAGCAACTATGGTATTGGACAGAATCCCACTTATGGAAAATCCAACAGGTCAGGAAGCACGACTCGCCATAGATATGTTAAAAACGGCATTGGCGCAACAAGCCCTCTATCCCAATTTCCCAGATGCAAGCCGGCTACATTCAACTCCATACAATTCCAGAACAAGGAGTCGGCATGACGAGTCTCATCTGACCGGGTCGTCGAGCGCAAGACGCCGCGAACTGGCAAGGAATCAACCACATGTACCCACTATTTCGGAAGCTCAAAGACGAGTTGATGAAGCAAGGAACAGAAGAGCTGCAACGACCAGAGCCCCAGAAGCCGGAGGAGCCGGTGGGCCAGCGCCTGCAACAACAGTACCAGGAGTCCAGCCGACTCGTGCAATTATAGAAGTAAACTCGCCTGGAAGTTCACCTTCCTTGACGGGTCCAGAATGTTTATCAGAAGCAATCAGAGCCGAGTCCTTTCCAAGCAGCTTTAAGGAGCCTCGCAAGATTGGCAATTATGAGCCCAACATGGATCCGACTTCCTGGCTCAGCAGTTATGAGATGGCAATGAGTATTCGCAACGCAACTGACAATTTGTGTGCAAAGTTTATGTACCTTATGATGGATGGAGCAGCTCAGGCTTGGATGAGAAACCTACCCCCCAGGTCAATCAACTCGTGGGGGCAGTTGAAGGTTGCCTTCATTCAAAATTTCCAGGGAACTTGCAAGAAATTGAGCACCATTGAGGATCTAGAGAGATGTGTCCAGAAGAAAGGAGAATCTACAAGGCACTGGATGAAACGAGTCTCGGAGATTATTAATTCTTCGCAAGGACTCCCACCAATCTCTGTGTTGATGGCCATGAAGAGGAACTGCACTTTTAATCCATTATGTTGGAAGCTAGGGCGTATGAAGGACAGTTTGAATCAAGGCATACCAATTACCATTGGAGAAATCATGGCAGGAGCTAACAAGCACGCGGCCACGGATAAACCAAGGACCAGGAAGAAGTCGGAAAAGGCCAAGGTGGTAGCGGTCAGAACCACAACCAGAATCAAAATCAGAACCAAAATCATGGAGGGACCAAGCGGCCGTATGACAACTCTGACTTGGTAGCTAACACCAGTTCAGGGAACAGACGTAGGGACAACAACTCGCAAGGCTTTCAGGCTCGCAGGCCGAGTCCTCAAGAAATCTTACAGAGTCCGTGCCCTCAACATGCCAGGAATGGTCGATGTGGGCATACACTAGAGCAGTGTGTTGATCTGCAACAGTGGAGAAACAACCTGGCAAACCGTGGCAACAATGAAGGTAGAAACGATGGATACAGAGGTAATAATGGAGGGCCTGGTAACAACGGCGGAGGAGCCGGAAACAATCCAGGACCCAGCAATGGTGGAGGAAATCAAGGGGGCTTTCAGCAGAACCCTAAGCAGCTTCAAGATAACCAGGGTCAGTACTATGTAGCAACTCGGCAACATCACCCGAGTCAGGGGAGCTATCATGTTTTCACCACCAGTACCTCCAAGCGAGCAAGGAAGTTGAAAGTCCGTGCAGTCAATGCCGAGCAGCCGGCAGTCCCGCAATGGCTAAGGTGGTCGGAGCAACCTATCACTTGGAGTCGGGAAGATCACCCTCCAAGAGTTGATGACCCGGGGCAGCTAGCCTTGGTGGTAGCACCACAAGTTGGAGGCTACACACTCAACAAAGTACTCATGGATGGTGGTAGCAGCATCAATATACTATATTATGATACATTCAAAAGGATGAAGTTGCAGGACAGGCAGCTCATACCAACAGAGACAGTTTTTCATGGGATAGTACCAGGGAAGTCGGCAAAACCTATTGGTAAGATTTATCTGGAAGTTGCTTTCGGCACTTTTGAGAATTATAGATCAGAGATTTTTCCCTTTGAGGTTGTGGATCTCCACAGCCCATATCATGCTTTATTTGGACGTCCTGCATATTTCAAGTTCATGGCAAGGCCATGCTATGTGTATCTGAAGTTGAAGATGCCGGGACCAAAAGGAGTAATTACAGTCAATGGTAGTAGGCAGATGGCATTGGAATGTGAGCAAGGATATGCAGCTATGGCAGAAACAGCTTGTGCTCAAGAGGAGCTCAGGTTCTATAGGGCCCATGTGGACCCGGAGGATAATACAGTGCTCAAGAAGCCGGCAACAGAGGAGAAGATGAAATTCAAGTCAGCTCAGGACACAAAGCAAGTTGATTTCACCCCTGCTAATTCTTCCAAGCAGTTCACCATTGGGGCACACCTCTCTGACAAATAGGAAAGCACGCTCATCGAGTTCATCCATGAGAACCGGGACGTCTTTGCATGGAAGCCATCTGACATGCCAGGTGTCCCGAGAGAACTCGCCGAGCACAGCTTACATGTTAACCCTAATGCAAGACCTGTAAAACAGGGACTTTGCAAGTTTCATGATGACAGATGGAAAGCTATAGGAGAAGAAGTGGCCTGACTCCTCGCGGCTGATTTCATCAAGGAGGTATTCCATCCAGAGTGGGTGGCCAATCCAGTGCTAGTACCAAAGAAAACAGGAGAGTTGCGTATGTGCATTGACTTCACAGGGTTGAACAAAGATTGTCCCAAAGATCCTTTTTCCTTGCCACGCATCGACCATATCATTGACTCCACAGCTGGTTCCGAGTTGCTTTGTTTTCTGGATGCTTATTCAGGTTACCATCAGATCAAACTCAATGAGGAGGACGAGTTGAAAACCTCCCTCATAACACCCTTTGGAGCTTATTGTTATAAAACAATGCCTTTTGGACTCAAGAACGCAGGAGCAACATACCAGAGATGCATTTAGAATTGTTTTCAAAAGCAAATTGGAAGGAACGTTCACGCATACGTGGACGATGTGGTTATCAAATCACAGAAAGCGGACTCCTTGATTGATGACCTAACAGAGACATTCAACAATCTGCGCAAGTACAAGATGAAGTTAAATCCAAGCAAGTGTGTATTTGGAGTTCCAGCAGGCAAACTACTTGGCTTCATCGTCTCAGAAAGAGGGATCGAGGCAAACCCAGAAAAAATCAAGGCTATACATAATCTGCAAAGGCCGACTTGTTTGAAGGATGTCCAGAAACTCACAGGCTGTGTTGCAGCTTTGAGCAGATTCATATCACGACTCGGAGAGAAGGCAGGTCCTCTCTACCGACTCCTGAAGAAGTCAGATAAATTCCTATGGGACAAAGAAGCTGACAATGCTTTTGAGGAGTTGAAGAAAACCTTATCAACAACACCAGTCCTTGCAGCTCCTACAGATAAGGAGCCCATGTTGTTATATGTAGCTGCCAACGAGAGAGTTGTCAGCGCAGTAGTAGTTGTGGAACGCAAGGAAGAAGGAAAGGAGTACCCAGTGCAGCGTCCTGTTTACTACATTAGTGAGGTACTCACCGATTCCAAGCAAAGGTACCCACAATGGCAGAAGTTGGTATATGGAGTCTTTTTAGCAAGTCGGAAGCTTAAGCATTATTTTCAAGAGCACTCCATCAAGGTGGTGAGTTCAGCACCACTAGCAGATATAATTCGCAATAGGGATGCAACGGGACGAGTCGCCAAGTGGGCAATCGAATTGGGTCCTTACCACATCACCTATGAGCCGCGCACAGCGATCAAGTCACAAGCTTTGGCTGATTTTGTCAACGACTGGACTGATTTCACATCCTCACCAAACACTCCGTGCTCCAAGTATTGGACAATGCACTTTGACGGGTCCAGACAACTTGAAGGATCAGGAGCCGGCATCGTTTTGACTTCACCTAAGGGAGATAAGTTGGCCTATGTCCTTCAGCTACACTTTGATTGCACCAATAATATGGCAGAGTATGAGGCACTGCTGCATGGACTCCGTCTGGCCAAAGACATGAACGTCAAGCGTATCAGATGCCTCGGAGACTCGGATCTCGTGGACCAGCAAGTATCTGGAACATGGGACTCAAAGGATGCAAACATGGCAGCTTACAGGAGAGCAGTTGACCAGATTGTCGGGTTCTTCTCGGGATACCAAGTGGAGCACATTGATCGTCGAAAAAACGAGGCGGCAGACGCGCTATCAAGGCTGGGGTATAGAAGAGAGAAAGTACCACCAAATGTCTTCCTGGATGAAGTCCATCATCCATCAGTCAAGTTACCTTCAGAAGAGGAACTCGCCTTTCCGGACCCGGAGTCAGCATTGGTAGCAGCAACTCGGACAATCCCAGCTTGGACAGAGCCATATCTTGCTTATCTCCTACGTGGGGAACTCCCAGAGGATGAAGTCAAGAGAAGACAACTTGTCAGGCGATGCAAGTCATATACAGTCATCAACGGAGAGTTGTTCCACAGAAGCACCACAGGAGTCTACCAACGGTGTGTGTCTCCAGAGGAGGGCAGGCAAATCTTGCAAGAGATTCACACAGGAGATTGTGGTCACCATGCATCAACAAGGTCCCTAGTATCCAAAGCTTTCAGGCATGGTTTCTTCTGGTTGACAGCACACTTGGATGCAGAAAAGATAGTTCGAGTTTGTGATGGTTGTCAGAGATACGCCAGGCAGGACCATGTGCCAGCATAGGAGCTCAGAACAATACCAATAACTTGGCCTTTCACAGTTTGGGGGCTTGACATGGTGGGCCCCTTCTCAAAGTCACCTTGTCATAAAACTCATCTGCTAGTTGCAGTTGACAAATTTACCAAGTGGGTTGAAGTTGAACCCGTCAGCCGAGTCGATGCAGCATCTGCTGTCAGGTTCATCAAAAAGATAGCCACACGGTTTGGATATCCACACAGCATCATCACAGACAATGGAACAAATTTGTCAGTTGGAGAGATAGCCAAATTCTGTGGAGAAAACAATATCCGACTTGATCTAGCTTCAGTGGCACACCCACAATCCAATGGACAAGCCGAGCGTGCAAATCAGGAGTTGCTCAAAGGGATCAAGCCCAGATTAAGAGTCCCCTTGCTAAGAGCCGTCGGGTCCTGGGTTGAGGAGTTGCCAGCAGTACTCTGGAGCATAAGGACGACTCCTAACAGATCTAGTGGCTTCACGCCGTTCTTTATGGTCTATGGAGCAGAAGCAGTCCTACCCAGTGATTTACTTCACGACTCGCCACGAGTCGCCAATTACATCGAGATAGAGAACGAGCTGGCTCGCTAGAACTTGGTGGATGCACTAGAAGAGGCAAGGGAGTTAGCCCTTGAGAGATCCACAGTTTATCAGCAGGACTTGCGGCGATATCACGCACGCAGAATCAGAACTCGGACATTCCAGGAAGGAGACTTAGTGCTTCGCCTAGTCCAAAATAAGGAAGGGATGCACAAGTTATCTCCTCCATGGGAAGGACCGTTTGTTATCAGCAAAAACTTACACAATGGGTCGTACTATCTAATGGATGTACGAGTGCCGGCAAGTAAAAGCAAAGGAGCTAACACAGCTCACACGCTAGATCCATATGCAGAGGCAAAGAGGCCGTGGAATATTGCTCAGTTGCGTCCATATTATAGTTAGTATTTGTAAGCAAGGATTTGCAAGTTATTAAGTGAGCCCAGTAAGCTCTTTGTTGAGATTACCAGGGGTGTTTTGGTTAGGTTTGGCTTGGTTTGTCTTTGGCTTATAAGCCCAAAAAAGCACCTAAATAGGTGCTTTGGGACTTTTGGTTTGACTTAGTTTTTACTTATGGTATAAGCCAAAAGCCAAAAGCCAAAAGCACCTATTCAGGTTGCTTTTGGGCTTATAAGCAAAGCCCAAACAGCCAAAGCCAAAAGCCTAACCAACATTCCCCTCCGATGTCGCTTTATTCTTTGACATTGCGGTCTTGGGGGCTTCTTTCAGAAAAAATTCAAGCTTTAGACTCTTGAACCCGGCACAGAAGCCGACTTGTTCCTGATTTTTATCTGGTAAGTTAGATGCAACTCGCAAATTTGGACTAAATACTACAGGCATGACTCGTCCTAAACTCCTATGAAGCCTAAAAAGGACTTAGGAGAAGTTGGACTTGTTATAACGAAACTGTTAGTAAAAGTCACGCGAGGCCTACTTATTCATCAGTATAAATTTCAGATGGGTTATAAGAACCAAGATGATTTCAATAAGCTGGGCAACAAAGTGAAGCCCATCACATAAAATTAAGATATGCAAAGCATGTCATCACAAAAATAAAGTTTTTACATCTCAAAGCCGAACATCACGGCATCATATAAAGTCAAAGTCTAAAAATCATCGAAAGGATGAGCATCTTTTGCAGGAGCAGATTCAGAGGTTGGAGCACCAGCTGCAGCACCTTGAGCAGAACTGCCAGGTGCAGACGGGTCCTTTGTGCCAGGGGCGGCTCCTTCATCTGGAGTTTGGGAGTCCACAACGTCCTCTGGACGGGCTCGAGCAGGAACAGGTGCTGCAGGAGTTGATGATGTAGGACCCGTGGAAGTGGACGCACCAACACCCAATTGTGAAGGACGGCCGAACTCCACAACTAGAGGAGTTGCCATGACAACTTTCTAGTTGTTGGATTCGTATTGGTGTGTCCATATCTCGGAGTCCATGTTGCTGACAATTTGACAGGCAAAAGCCCTCACTGATCTCTGCAATCTTTCAAAATCATCTTTGGTGAAGGGGGGGCCATTTTCATGCTGTTCCAGCTTGCCCAAGGTCAACAATGCAGGATCTACAGTTGTTGGATAATATGCCCAAGCCAAAGTAAGGACTCGGACAGCTGCACGCCTGAATGAGGACTCCTTCCAAGCCTTCACATAAGCAGGAGCTCGAGATAACTCCCTCACCAGACGCTCAGGAGCTGAAGGACACTTATTTTGGGGAGACAGATAAGTAACAATGGCCTTGGCACCCTCTTGCAATCCATGGTAGTGGTCTAGCAGCTCGTTCATTTGCTGGCCGACTCCTAGTTTCATTTTTCTAGAAGTTGAGCCTGAAAGAATTGCAGCAGATCAGTATGGCAAGGCAAGTAATTAACAGTTCAATTGTAAAACAGTGAGATAACAGAAAATACCAAAGATGCGCTGGGTCATCACTTTGACGCCAGTGCGGCAGCGTTCAAGGCAAACATTCAAGTCCTTAATGGCTTTTCAGCAATCTTCTTGTTGTGGGCAGAAGTTTTCGTTTCATCCTCCAGCTCGGCACAGACTTTCTTCAAGTCCTTCTCAAGCTGGAGAGCATGGTTCTTCTCAGTTTCAGCAGATTTGGCGGAAGCAGTTGTAATGTCCGGGGTTTTTTTCCCAAATTAGAAATGCCTGTTATTTTATTTTTGCATCATCATGACATCATCATCATATCACCTTGCATAGTTTTGACAAAATAAATAAAATCATAAACTCTAAAATATATTTTTCAAACCCTATTTTCTTTTCAAAATTAATCCTAGGGTTTAAATAAGTTCGACCCTCCCTCCTTTTCTAATTTTCAAACAAACCCCAATATAATATTGGAAATATTTATGTCAAATTAAAATAAAACTTTTGAAATTATTTTGGCACAACCCTATTTCATTTTAGAAAATTCTCTTCCTCTTTTCTTTTTCCTCTTTTCTTTTCATATATTTTTCTTATCTTTTTTCCAATTCTGTAGAATTGGAAAAATCACTTTTCAGCCCATCTCTTCCTCCTCTCCTTATCCCAGCCCATCTCACCTCTCTCTCCCTTTCGGCCTACTCCCTCCCAAAGGCCCATGCACCTGCTCGACCACCCCTTCTCCTCTTCGACCTGTACGGCAGCTCATCCATGGTGTCCACGTCAAAAGCCAGCTCGATGGGACGGCTGGGAGCACCTCTCCAGCTCCTTAAAACCAACCCCCTGGCGCTCCCCTGCTGCCCTAGCCTCCCCTCTCCTTCTTCCCCTTCTCTCCCGCCGCCACCAACCCCGTTCCTCTCTTCCACACCCCTCTCTTGCTCCCCACGCGAGCCTCCATGGCTGAAGCCCGAAGCTCCACCAATCCGTCGCTGCGGTCACCACGAAGGACGTCCGAGGCTGGGAATCGAACCAGATCGTCATGAGCGTCAAGATCGCAGAAGATCGGAGCCGGAGGCGCCCAGGATCGCCGTCACCGTCAAGACCTTCCCGGCGACGTCTACAGCCGCTCCCTCGGCTACTTCTGCCTGCAGCACGCCAAGGTCGCCGTCGCCTTCCTCCTCTACGTCGCTACCGTCTTCCCCAGAGCCCCTCCTCTTCACCAGCAGCCCGTGGTGAGCAGTCGCCTTTCCTCTCCACCCTCCTCCATCGCTACAGGCCGTGGTGGCTTGCTGCCGAACCTGCACTCCATGGTAGCGAGCTCGACCTCGAGCTATAGCTCTTGCCTTGCCTCCTGCACCCACCACACACCCAGCACCCCGGCGCACCACCCTGCACACTCCAGCATGCTCCTTAGCCTCGCGCCCGCTGCAGTAATCGTCATCGTCTTCGTTTGCCATCGCTCTGAACCTGCACCTGAACCTGAAGCCTGAACCTTGGTTTCAAAATTCAGTTAACAGCGACAGTTCTCCTTCATCTATAACCCGAGCCTACATCTACCACCAAACCGAGCCCAGCCCAGTGGCTTTGCTCTCTGTTTCCTCTCCCGTGAGGCCCAAGTTCGAATCCTGCTGGTAGCACCAAAGGCCATCCTTTTTCTATCTTTTATTCTTTTTGCAAATTATGTTTTAAACCATATCTTTGGATCTATAACTCCAAATACAAAGTATCTTTGCGCTTTCCAGTGTTTGTTCCCTTCGGGAATAGGACGTTGAGTTGATGTGAGCAACGACAGGTTCTGCTATCTCTACCGGATTGCAGGCAAGTGATACTCCCTTGCTATCTTCGCTTGTTTTCTGTCTCTCACTCGTCCTATCTTTTGTTCCTTGCTAGCCTTATATTGCGATGCTTGTGTCCCGATCCTATATGCATGTTTCCCTTGCAGCCCTGATATGCCACCACCCCCACATCCTACTACCTTGTTGCTTGTTTATCTTGTTGGCCTTGCGAGTCGTAGTGCATGCTTAGGTTGTTTTGCTCGAGTCTTGTTCTAGTGTCATGCTTTAGTTTGATAGTTGGGTTAATTCACATGATAATCTTTAATGTTTGGCGATGGGAATAAATAATAAAGATAAGGCACCGGCGGAAGGCCAATCGTGGTGATTTGTTCTGCTAGTGTCGCCTAGAACCCGAGTTCTTGTCCTCTGATCCAAGACTGAGCGCACTACCCACATGTGGGAGGAAATGGGACTCCCCTCGACCTAGTACCGGATCTGCAGCCTTGTCCAGGGCGCCACAAGTAGTTCGGGTGTTTCTACGGTTACAAGCGCGGATGATATGGTAAGATGGATACGTGGTTACTTACGTAGGGCTTGCGGTATGATGCAAAGTGACCAACTCATGGTAGTTTGTGTCACCTAGCCGTAGACGCAAACGGTTAAGTCCACCTCGAAGCTTCGGCCGGACTTTCAAGGTGGGTCAGACTTAGCTAGGTGGTTCCCTGGACTTGTGTGGTAGTGAAGGAAAGTGTAGCATCGGATACCCTGTCGGCACACCATAGGAAGTGTGCTAATAGCTGGCAACAAGGGATGAAGTGCGTGTGGTTACATTTGTGCACCCCTGTAGGGTTAAATCTTTTCGAAAAGCCGTGTCCGCGGTTATGGACGACTTGGGGATGATGCTGGCTAACAAGATCATAGAAAACCTATACCTGATAATAATAACTTGATTAGTAAGATAGATTACTTTAACAATAACTTATAAAATTTGCCAACTGTGTGAGTGCCTTTGGGCTTGCTGCTCGTGGTTAAACGGGCTGGTAAGGAATCGGCTGGGTTATGTTTGGTGTTAGTATAGTTGGTTACCTATGCGCTCTCTTACCCCCTCTCTATTAGACGAAAGTTGTAGCGTGTCTCTATTAGTTGTTAGTGCTGAATGCCGCCGCCTCAATCGCTAACCCCCTTTCCCCGGAATTCCAGCTTTGATATCTTGTGAGTATTACTTGCCAGTACTTCTACTAGTACTGACCCCTTCGGGGCTGCTATTCCAATGCAGCCAACAGGTTTGAAGTCTGACGACGTTAGCTTGGGAATCCCTCCGGCTTGGCCTGGGCAGGGATATGGTGCCTTCGTTTATCTTCAGGACTCTTAGTCCAATTTGTTTCTTGTCCGTAGCCGGACACTACCCGCTTCCGTTGTTATTTTGGATCTTTGTGTTGTATCTTTGCTCTTGACTCGGTGAGTCGTTGTTGTATATATGTTCTTTTGTGGGTTCCATCGAGAACTGTTGTAATGTTATCACAGATCCACCCGCATAACGTGTGTGTTGCGACCTGCACGTTATGCCTGGTGGGTGTCCTTTAGGATCGTTATTATGCGGATTTGGCTGGAACGCTAAAATCTGCATAATACCGATCTTGGGGCGTTACAGCAGTCGCCTTTTCTTCAAGTTTTCGCATATCTCTCTACATGCGAGAGACAGTGGTCTGCAACAACAGAATAAAGAGTTATATGTTAAGAGATAGCTCCAAGTCGTCAAAGAGGCACAACTTGGCGCTTGGGGGCTATAGGGAGTCCTTTTCTTCAAAGAGAACAAGACAGATTTGCCAGTTAGAGGTTTTTCAGTGAAAGCAGAGGAAATCGGCCTATGAGTTCCAAGTTGTTGTGAGCAAGCAACTCGGAACTTGGGGGCTACAAGGGTTCAAAATTCAGTTTATATCAGTAAAGTATAGTGCAGATGTTAGCTCCGAGTTGTCGCTGGCTAACAACCCGGCGCTTGGGGGCTACTCATGCATCAAATTCAAATCAAGGACATAGGATTTTCAGAGTCTATTTACCTCCGAGTTGTCGCAGGCTAACAACCCGGCGCTTGGGGGCTACTCACAGATTGAGAAATTTTAAAGACAGATCAGAAATTTTCAGAGTCTTAAGCTCCGAGTTGTTGTAGGCTAGAAACAACTCGACGCTTGGAGGCTAAAGGCATGAAGTTCAAATTTTTCTTTAAAGAGGTGACAGTAAAGCTTAAAAAGCACCTACCTTAAGTCTCAAGTCACCACAGTAGGTGATTGGGGGCTACCGGTATGGTAAGAGGTAATAATTTGTACAAGAAAAGGTGAAGAACTTACAGTATGGACCATCTTCAAAGCCATCAAGCTGGCCAGCTCTTCGCCCTTCACCCTGGTGGCTTCTTCGTTCCACTTGAAGGCCTCATCCCAGGCATCCATAAAGGACTTGTTCTCCCCAATGTGGAGTCGGCTGTAATCAACAACAAGGCCGGAAGCAGAGTCTGCAGGTTCCTTGTGGGATCCTGGGAGTGGTGCCTAGGAAGTACTCGTCATAATGTGCATAGTGGGGGCTGCAGATTGTAACTTTGTGGCAGGGGAAGCCGGGGTCCGGGCTGTCAGCTCAGCTTGAGGGGCCAGGGGTGGCATAGCAGCAATAGTGACCCCAGTGGAAGCAACCACTGAAGGAGTCGTCTTCATGCTAGTAGAGGTTGACGGTGGAGTGTCAGCCTGACGTGCTGAAGTGACATCAGTTGTAGCAACAAGCTTTGCAACCTTAGTCGAAGGCCGAGCCCTAAAAAGAAAAACCAGAGAGGTTAAGATCATGAGAAGATGCAGTCAAAGGAAATACAAACAAGCTAGATTAATAAAAGTAAAGAAGTTGAAGTACCCAGTATTGGTCTCCAAGTCCAAAGAGGCATTGGAGTCAGAAGAGGGCATAGCTTTGGAATCATACGAGTCCTCGGCCGAGGAAGGAGAAGCAGTGGGTGACTTGCACTTCCGAGTGGTAGGAATCACAAGTGGAACATCAGCTGGACCACTACTCCTCAGCTTCCTTTTCCTGGCGGCTAGTACGCCCTGTGATTGATTGTGATCTTTAGTAAGAGCAGCTTGAGTTGGAGAAAGGCGTGAGAGGGGCACCTTTGGGACTCCAGTTCGCTCCTTCCTCTTCAATGTTTTGCGAGGAGTCGGGGCCGGGTCCTTATCACTAGACGACTCGCCAGAGGAAGTCGTCACAGCAGTTGGAGGGTCTTCAGCAGAAGGACCCCTGGCATCATCATCGGGAGCCTCAGGAGAGGACTCCCGGATTTCTTCTTCATTGTCCTCGTCATTCTCATCGCTGGCACCTTGGTCATTGGGTGACCACCAGCTATCAGTAAGCTGTGCACAAGTTCAGAAAGTTTCAGTCAGATAAAGAAGGAGTTGAAATACATCAAGAGTTAAGTCAAAGTACGAGTGTTGAGCAACTTATAGCTGGGGGCGGAGTCGTCACACAGAAAGGTGAAAGACCGAAACTTTCTTGGTCCTTCACCAGCTTGCCAGTCAATTTCTTTACCAACCGATTAATATCAGTGGTGCTGGCTTGATTCTCCGTCATCAGGAGGTCGTCTGTCACACAACGGGTGTACTCGACAATTAGCTGAGTCCTTGGACTAAGTGGCTGGATTCTCCAAGTCGTCCAGCAGAGCACCAAGTCCATTCCACCAACTCCATGAGCAACAAGAGCGCGGAGTCGTCTCATCAAGGAGTCGACTTTTGGACGAGCATCTTCAGAGCACTTTGCTTTCATGTTGGCATTTACTTGAAGGATGTCAGCAGAGAAGCCGGGAAGATGGGGCTCGTCCACATGGGACGTGTCCTTGCAATAGAAGTAAGATTTTTGCCAGTCCTTAATATGACTCGGCAGAATTGGTTTTGGAAACAGAGAACCCTGGCGGCGTTGTGAAGCAACACCGCCACATTGGAGAAGTGGGCCGCCAGCACGCTTAGGTTGAGGATTGCAGTAGAAGAGTTCTAGAAAGAAGTCCAAATCCGGCTTGATTTGAAGATAATCTTCACATAAAGTTACGAAATTGGAGAGATTCAAGATGGAATTGGGGGCAAGATCATGGATTCTAAGTTTGTAGAAATCAAGGACCTGACGGAAAAATAGGTTGCCGGGGGGAGTGAAGCCACGGAAGAGATGCTCGCCGAAGACGACTACCTCCCCGGCGGCCGGTGATGGCTCAGTTTCCTCGCCGGCGGCGTGCCAGGAAATGCTAGCAGAGATGAGCCCCGACTCCTCGTATCCCTTGAGGGTGTCCTGGGTCAGCAGAGATCTGCCCCAGTTAGCGGAGATCATCCGCTTTGATGCGGGTGCAGTGGCGGCGGCGGCAATGTCCAACATCGAACCCAAGGTCTTCTTCCCCTTGGCGGCCTTGGAGAGCTTGGGGGCCATGGCGAAGAGAAGGCTGTGTGTGCGTGAGAGAGGAAGAGCACGTGCGGCCGGAGGAAGAAGATGAAGTGGAAGCAGAAAGGGTAAAGTGACAGATCTGGTCCCCACACATAAATAAAGGGGATAAGTGAACCCTAGAGAATGACGGCGTTGTCTGTTGCGCCAGATGCGCGGGAATCGCTAGGATTGTGGGATTTTGTTCATTATAAAGATTTGCGGCGAATCAGAAGTGTCCCGATGACCACGGTCAACAAATGGCACGTGCGGAAATGAAATAACAGAATAATTCAGAGAAACCGACTCGTTTCTAAAAGACGAGTCCCCAGTATGGATAAGTGAGAAGTTTGCCCTCCTAGCCAAACTCGCAAAGGGCTATAGCCACATGACCAACCAGGGAGTGGGGGTCGATTGTGAGACCAGAGTAAAGGAGAGGGCCGACTTGTTTTTTATTAAGTTTCTTTATGTCTATGCAGGAATTCATCTTGGAGCCAGCAGCAGGCAACCTCCGAGTCATTAACTCCAAACAAGAAGCCGGAGAAAAAGGAGTCGGACGAGTAAGCCAAGACTGCGCCCAAGATAAATTCAGGGACTACTGATGGGGGGATACTTTCCAGGTAGGCCCATGGAGCCGGAAAGTGGACCCGCCAGAACCCAAGAGGCCCAGGTCGGGTTACACTTCAAGCAACATGGGCTGGACAAGGAACAAGCCGGCCAGCCCGTTACGAGTCATCAGAAAGGAAAGGGCCCGGCGGAGACTGGAGTCCAAATACAACCCGGAGTACCAACTTGGAAGATGAAGGCCTAGAATAGGACTCCGTATTCAAGTGTAACTTGGCATAAGTTGTAAGTCCAGGGACCCGGCCACCTTTATAAGGAGGTCCCTGGACCTTAGATCGACAAGTCTTACAAGCTCCCAAGAAACATCAAACCCGTAGTCGCCGACTCCCCAGATAGGAGTCGGAACCTTGTAATCGAGAACTAGTCCACAGCAATAAAAAACAAGCAGGAAGTAGGTCTTTACCTCTAAACAGAGGGGCCGAACCTGGGTAAACTCCTTGTCCCTCGTCGAGATTAACCAGCTCCTGTGTACTTCGATTACAATGGCCCCACAACTAATCTTCCCTGAGGAAGAACTTGCCGTGACAACCCCACGACAACACCAGTATACCGTTTCGAAGGCCCGCGGAGAAACTCGGAAAACTGGTCCGACCCAGTTTCTCGAATTGCACTACGACAATTTGGTGCGGTGGGGAGAAGCTATACTGGGCTGGGACCCTTCTTTTCAGTTTCTCCAGTTTGGGAGCTAGAATCTGGCCCAGAAACTTTAAAGAAGTGGCTCTATACCACTAGTGAAAACCTATAGTTCCAAAATACCACTAAAGAAACCAGGCTTGCCAAAATGCCATTGCAATCTGGCTTTTGATGCCAAAATACCACTAGACACAAACTGAGAGTAACTCCTACATAAAAGGACAGTTATGCCCTTGGTGGAGGACTAATTTGCACTGTCGATGACCGGGGACGGCAACGCACTGTTGACGGCTCTGTACACCTTGGTGGAGGACGACCAGTGACCAGGCAGAGCCCAGCGCACGTCTTGGAGGTTGTCCGCTCGTCGGCTGCTACTGTGGGGGACGAATTAGGAGGTGCAGCTGCAGCTGCGGGGAGGGAGCAGAGAACCCGGACACTGCGGCGAGCAGGGAGGACGGATGCGTCGGGGACGAGCAGGGAGCAGGAATCCGGCACAGGGGCGGGGGAGGACGTGGCAGCAGGAGGAGGAAGATCTACAGAGAGGGAGAGGGAGGAGCGGCAAGGAGGGGCGAGCACCGGCGGCGCTGCTGTACAGGGCGCCACCATGGGTAAGGTCGGGACTGCGAACTGGGAAGGAGAGAAAGATGGTTTTGGTCTGCTCGTTCAGTTTAGATCGGGGGCAATTTTGGTATATACAAATAGCTAACAAGAATTTCACATGTTGACTAACGGAAGTCTTTTGACATTTAACTGCAATGCTATTTTGGTAAGCTTGGTTTTTCTAGTGGTATTTTGGAACTCTTGGTTTTCACTAGTGGTATACTGGCAATTCTCTCTTTTCTGGGGATCTATACCTCTTCATCTCCACGGGGTCGTAAAACGGTAAAAGGGTCGTAAAGCTCAATTGGGGCACTGGACAGCTGCGATTTTATCGCTCTGTCTGTATTAAGTATGACGGCTGTGCCGCTACTAATGGGCTTTATACTTTGGTTTGGCGATATCGAATGGGTTAATCCGCCATTTCAGCTACAGCGTGCAGGCATTGATTTATGTTAAATAGCATACTTGCCATTTGCAACATCCAGTGTATCCGCTCTTGCTATATCTTTCCTTCCTCATATCCTTGCTTCAGCTTCCACTTTTGGAAAAAAAAACATGCCACACCGGGAGTCACAAAGCTTTTGTCCGGCCCAAAATCTGTCCGGCACCACGAACAGGGCCTCCAACTTTGTGGGCTGCTTTCGCGGTGCCGGACACTGTCCGGCCCGAGCCTTCGACAGATATGGCCCGCTCGTCATACACACGAAATGAACCGGCAGTCATTAGTGCTTCCACCCCTCCATCCTCTATTCTCTGCCCGGCGATTCGGCTACCGCCGCCACCGTCGCCATAGCCATCTCCGCCGTTCCCATCTCCACCGCGGATTGTCGTCCACAACCGAACACTCGCCGCCGCCGCTCCCTGGCAAGGCCGGCCTTCTTATCCGATGCAAACTCTTCTCTACCGGCGCGAGCAGTAAGTCCCTCCCTCCCGCCCGTAAGGTGTTCGGCTGTTTGCCGACAATCCATTCTTTTATGATTTCCGATGTTTCGATGCTTGATTAGGCTATGGATTTGGATGACAAAATGATGTTTCACCAAATGACGGAAGAGATGACCGCACTTCAAATGGATGATCAAGAGAATGAAGAGGTCATCCGCATTCTTATGGCGGCGGTGGAGGAGGAGGCAGACGAACCCAAATGCGGAGGATCTAGGCCTGGAAAGAAGGGCAACACGAATCGGGAGCGGGCGACGGGACATATGCTATTGTTCAACGATTATTGTTCGCACCAGCCGACAAATTATGTGGTTGCTTTTCGCCGCCGCTTCAGGATGCAGAGAGGTGTGTTCCAGAGCATTGTGCATGGTGTGCGAGAATATGATGAGTACTTTGAGCTAAAGAGTGACTACACCGGAGTTCTTGGATTCTCATCTATTCAGAAATGCTCTGTTGCTTTACGATCTCTTGCATATGGGGCTCCTGTCGATTCTATGGTGGACTACTACCATATGGGTGAGTCGACAGCCACTGAAGACACCTACAGGTTTTGCAAGGCGGTGAATGCGGTGTTTGGACCAATGTATCTGAGACAACCAAATGCTCAAGACACTGCTCGGCTCTTGGCAGTAGCTGAAGCGAGAGGTTTTCCAGGGATGCTTGGAAGCATCGATTGCATGCATTGGAAGTGGAAGAATTGTCTGTATGCTTGGCAGGGGATGTATAAAGGAGGACATCTTGGAGCATGCTCAGTTGTACTTGAAGCGGTGGCCGACTATGATGCGTGGATTTGGCATGCTTTCTTCGGTATGGCCGGTGCTCACAACGATATCAACGTGCTGCAACGTTCTTCGGTTTTTGCTAGACTTGCCAATGGTCAAGCTCCCGACTGTAACTATGAGATCAACGGTCATCAGTATAACATGGGATACTACCGATGGCATCTATCCAACATACTCGACATTTGTGAAGACCATTCGCAATTCTGCTCCTCCGGCAAAGAAATTTTTTGCGAAGAAACAAGAGGGTGCTCGAAAAGATGTGGAACGAGCATTCGGTATACTTCAAGCCTAGTTTGCGATCGTCAGGCATCCTTCTCTATCATGGACGATAGAACAGATGTGGGAGGTCATGAATGCTTGCATTATTATGCACAATATGATCATCGAGAATGAACGCGACCCTAACGTGCTTTTGCCGCCCCAGCTTCTAGATGACCATTATGTTCGGAACTCGTTGATGGGCAGGGGCAACTTGAACCGGTGGTCCATGGCCCGCCGCAAGGCTTATCGGAATTTCTCGCGGTGCATCAGCAAATTCATGATGGAGTTGCGCATCAACAACTACAGGATGATTTAGTGGCGCACATGTGGGAGCGCCATGGCGGAGAGAGCGATGGCCTTGTTTAAAGCACAATTTAGAGGATTAAATTTTATTGTTGTAATAAATAACTAGATTTTAACCCGTGCCAACTTTGCTATTATTTTCGTATGTTTGAACCAATATTTGATTTTCTGTCTATGGTATTGTGTTTGGGGAATTCGTTTATGGGGTGCCGGTGTGGGAGGGGAAAAAAGCGCCGGACAAGTGTCCGGCACCCCCCCCAATTGGGCCTCCAATGGAGGTGTGCCGGACACAATTTAGGCGCCCCCCGTGGAGATGCTCTTATAAACCAAAATCCCACTAAGTTCATTTATGATTTTCCTATCTCTACATGCAAGCTATCCACATCATCCACTATCCTAACCAATCATTTATCCATGTCATCTCCACTAATATTTATTAATATCTACATGTCAATTCCACATAATCCGTCTTTTTAATCATTTAATTCTCCACTCTAAATTTTTTAATACACACATATTTCGTTTCGAATGAATTTAGTATATGTGACTATGATAAATTGATTTTTAATTTTTCTTTAGACAATTTAATGAATCATAATATTTATACCATTTTATGTACGCAATATAATTTCTTAAAGGATCCTGGTGCAACGCACGGGGTATGTTCTAGTTTTGACTATAATTGAGAATTATTTTAGTTCTTAGTTGGTCGATGTCATCAAATCTTATTTCTAACTTATGATTAGTACCGAGCATGAAATAAATCTAATAGTCCCTCTGTATTTAAATATAGAGAAAAATTCACGTACGGTCACTGAACTCGTGCAGCGCGTGCAACTGAGTCACTGAACTCAGTAAGTGCAATTTTCGCGTTGTGAATCTTGTTCCGTCTGTGCACATACGGTCACTCTCTATGTTGACGTATGTATTTCGTCCACGTGTCGTCGATTGTACCGTCATTTGTTGCCACGTCACCGTATAAGGGACCGCGGGAGGGATAGTCTGGGACTGGGAGGGGGTTTCTGCAAAAGTATCTTGCACGTACTATAAAGCCCGGCCGATTCGTATCCGGCCAATTCGGAGAGAAAGAAAGGCAAAGGAAGGAAAGAAAGGGGAGAGGCGGAGGCGAGGGCGATCGCCTAGGGTTTGGGTGCGAACGGCGGCGGCGCGAACTGCTGCGACCGGCGGCAGGGCGAAATTGGAAGCATGGCACCGCGTCAACGAGCAGATGGCGAGCCACCTCCAGTTTATGGTGCGTTATGGAGCCGTCCGCCATGAATTTTTTCCTTTTCCTCTGCAGTGTCATCTAGAACCTTCTTGCACTATTTGTGTGCTCTGCCCGGGTTTGTATATCTGTTCGTGTGCTCAGATCGTGTGTGTCGGGTAGGGTTTGGAGGTCTGTTTCACAAGAAATTATAGGGTTTTTTGTGGTTTGTTTTTATGCTCTGGTCAGGTAAAGGTTATGAATTTCGATTGTACGATTGATGTTTATGGTTTGTAGTATACTTTAGGAGGGAATTTGCGACCAGTAGATGTGTTAAATGAAGTGTGCTTCTGAACTGAATTTATGAACAGTAAAAGTGTTAACTGAACTTGCACATCTACTGAATTTTAGGTGATGGAGAAGATGATATGTTTACGGTTGCTGTCAACTATGGTGGGTATTTCCTTGGAGATGGACCAGACAAGGCTTACATTGGTGGGACAAGGATGTGGTTTGATTACTGTGATAGAGGCTACTGGTGGTTGAGCAGTGTCCAACAGATATTGTGGGAATTAGGCTTTGATATGTCAGGGACTGCTAGGGCTTACTGGTATGTGCCTGGCTTTGAAATGATGCATAATGGATTGGTACAAATAACTTCTTCAAAGGAGACTGAGAACATGTCTTGTGCAGTAGCACTTGGGAACAAGGTTTTATGCATGTATGTCGATACTGACAGCAACATTGAGCAGAGCCAGGGAGGAGGTCAAGTGGTAGATGATGATGAGAGTGAATCATGCGAGGATGAGGACTATGTGCCAGAGATAGTTGACATTGATCATCAAATATTAGAGGATGATGCTGACCTGCATGAAGATCACATGGACCAGAGAGATTTAAAGGGGAAGAAAGAAGAAGATTCAGAAGAAGAGGACCTTCAATTGCCAGATTCAGAAGATGATGAAGAAGTTAGACTGAAATTCAAAACATTTGGAGCTGAAGACATGTTGAAACCAACATTCAAAGTTGGTCAAGTATTTGCATCAGTTGAGTTACTTAGAAAGGCTATCAATGAGTATACCTGCCAAAACAGAGTGCCCATTACACTGCCAACAAATGATCAGCAAAGGCTAGCAGCTAGGTGTGAGGAAGGTTGTCCCTGATACATGTGGGCCTCATATGACAACAGAGGCAAGAGAGAATTAATCTTGTTGATCATGTGCATCCATGCTACTCTGTGAAAACTTACAAGAAGGCTTATGGTCACATGCTTATTCCATTTAGGGACCAGTCTGAGTGGGACAAGATTGTGGATTGCCCAACAATAGCTCCTCCCAAGTATGATAAGAAAGTGGGAAGAAAGAAGAAAAACAGGAGAAAGCAACCTGAAGAGAAAGTTAGCAAGAGTAGTGGAATTAAATTGTCTAAGCATGGGACAATTATTCAGTGCAGCCACTGTGGTGAA
Organism: Puccinellia tenuiflora; assembly: GCA_012064385.1. NCBI lineage: Eukaryota > Viridiplantae > Streptophyta > Magnoliopsida > Poales > Poaceae > Puccinellia > Puccinellia tenuiflora. The sequence goes on along the minus strand of QRDG01000664.1, from coordinate 292,350 downwards.
AGAGGACACAATAGAGCTGGTTGTGAGTCCTTCAAAGCAGGCATGACACCTAAAAAGCAAGCTAGGAAGAGAGGAAGAACTGTGCTAGAGCAGCCAGATGAAGTGGAAGAGCCTGTCATTACTCAGGTAATAACTCTGCTCCCTAAATGTATATTGTATATTATACCTTTTCACTAACTAAAAATTCTTTCAGGAGCAAGATTATCAAGTTGCAAGTCATGATGAGAGACCAAGATATTCAAACATGGAGGACACCATGCTGGATGTGATGCAAGAAAATGTGAGTGCTCATCCCTACAATGCAGCATGCTACATATTCACTGTAACATCTGCTTATTCAAACTGTTATTTCTTGTAGTTACCACCTCCTAGGGAAATAAGGCACCCTGTGCCAATACCAGAGTGTAGCTTCATTGCTGCTGCCAGAGAAGCTGCTGCTACTGGTCCATCTGTGCAAAACATTGCAATGCAGGCACAGGCAATGAAGGCAGAAAAACTCAAAGAATTTCATGACAGAAAAGAAGCTGCACAGCTTAAGAAATTAGAAGATGTAGAGAAGAAAACAGTGGAAAAGCAGGCTAGAGCTGCAGAGAAAGCTCAGCAGAGGAAAGAAGCTGCAGAACAGAGAAGGCTCCAGGCACAGCTTAAAAAAGAACATGATGCAGAGCAGAGAAAGATGCTTCTACAGGAGAAGAAGGTAGCCCAAGCAGCAGCCAAGGTAGCAAAGCAAATTGAGCTTGAGAAGAAGAGGGCACATCAAGCAGCAGCTAAGGCAGCTCAAGCAGTAGCCAGAGCAGCACAGGCAGCAACAAAGGCAACAGCAAAGGCGGCTCAAGCAGCAGCAAATTCAGGTTCTGCTGCTGGACCAAGTGCTAGCAATTATGTTCCATGCCCAGGAAAGGTTTCTATGTTTGATGAATTTAGGTAGTCAACCATGTATGTGTTGATTCTGCTACACCATTTTGATGGACCATGTAAGGTTATTTTGGTGCTGGACCATTTTGATGGACCATGTAAGGTTATTTTGGTGCTGGACCATTTTGATAGACCATGTAAGGTTATTTTGGTTTCTTGATCAACTAGCAAGTACTGATGATGTTGAACATGATGATTTTGGTTAGATGATGTTTACATTCTATTTTGGTTATGATAATTATATGATTATGTATGTTTTGACAAGTCGATGAGTTGTTGTCGACTTGTCGAGAAGTCTTGACCTAGTTTCGACAAGTCGACGAGTTGTTGTCGACTTGTTGAGAAGTCTTGAACTAGTTTCGACAAGTCGACAACTTCTCGACGACTTGTCGAGAATTCTTGACCTAGTTTCGACAAGTCGACAACTTCTCGACGACTTGTCGAGGATAATAAATAGCATCACATTTCTTACTATCATCTCAATTTAGAACAGAACATCACATTTGATTATTTCCAACATCACATTTCATTCATTAACATTTCAGTTTTCAGAACAACAAACAACATCACATTTGTTATTACATCATTGCTTGCAGCTGATCACTTGATCACTTAAACCCTACATAATGCTATCAACCCTACTACTAGCATCACAAACAACTGCAACAGAGCCAACATCACAGGCATGATCTCATCAGCCTGCATCCCTGCCTCCTGCACCTTCTTATTCTTCGATGATTCTTCTGGCTGAGCTACCACTGTTCTTCCTCTCTTCTTCTTCTTCTTCTTCTTCTGTTCTTCATCATCATCCAGCTCCAACTTAGCACCTCCCAGATGACCATGCTCCAGTAGATATTCCTCATACTTTCGCTCCCAGTGCCAGAAAGCACAGGTTTTCTGCATACAATAAGTGGGGTGAGAAAAGAACAGATCGTTCAGAGAGAGAAGAGGTGATTTTACCTTGTCCATTGGGCACTTGTAGAACCTCCATCCTGGGTGCTTAATGGTGCCCGACACCCAACGCTCCACCACCCTTCCGCAATCCGGGCAGTTGATTAAAGGGAGGAAATTAGCGGAGTTCGCATCGACGGCGGCGGAAGAGCTACCGGCGGGGGTGGAAGAGCTACCGGCGGCGGCAGACATTGCTACAGCCAGAGAACAGAGAAGGAAGAGGAGACGAGCGATGTGGGGATTTAGTGTTAGGGATTTAGGTCGAATTGGGGATTTTGACCCACGAGATACTTTTGCAGAAACCCCCTCCCAGTCCCAGACTATCCCTCCCGCGGTCCCTTATAAGGTGACATGGCAACAACTGACGGTACAATCGACGACACGTGGACGAAATACGTACGTCAACATAGAGAGTGACCGTATGTGCACAGACGGAACAAGTTTCACCACGCGAAAATTACACTTCCTAAGTTCAGTGACTCAGTTGCATGCGATGCACGAGTTCAGTGACCGTACGTGAATTTTTCTCTTAAATATAAGATGTTTTAGATTCCTCGGATGTTGACTAGGTATAGATTCAAATGGGTGAACTTGCACACTAAAATATGTCTAAACACATGTAGATACATGTAAATGTGTACAAAAGATAAAACATCTTACATTGTGGAACCAATGGAGTAATTTGAATATTTTTCAGTTGTAACTAGGGTTCGACTAATAGGACCACGAAGTATATTTGATAATCCGGAATATTTTTTCAGTTACAAATACAACCCTATTTGTAACTAAAATTTATGAATTTCAATTCAACGTATAACTCACATGTGTACTAACCGTAATGTAAATCTGACGGTGTAGTAGCTGACCTAGCACTAACTTTTAGCTGAGAATTAACAAAATTGTTTATAATTTGTCACGTTTTGCTTTGGACCCTTTGTAATTTTCACACTTTTACTTGGCCTTTGATTATGTACATCTTCCGCGGGAGTGGATTTTGTACATGCACACATGGGTGCAGATGCTATCTAAACCTTCTGTTGAGTTTTTCGAGATCTGTGCACACAGTGGACATGTAACATTTTTTTATTATTATGTCTCGTCCGTTGTTTTTTCAGGCACATCCAGTTTTACCTTTCCCCCTGGAATCTCGCAATCCAGCTAGCCTTTTTTAACCCCACAAACCTAGACTGTCCCGCTGTCCATAGAACTCCTTCGGTCCACATTCCAAACAGAGCAACAACCGTCCGCCATTGTTGCCGGCCTCAAGGTTCGACTTCGTCTACACCCCTCTTGGTGAACCTGGATATTTTCGTACTGTCCCCACCCCCCTCTCCTCTTCCTTCGACTTCGTCGTTTTTTTATGTCCCGTACGGTGCTTCGTTTTGCAGGTCATGGCGGACATTTCGTGCGAGCTCGTGCGGGTTGTCCTGCCTATGATTTTCCAACGGGTAGGTTGTACGAGCTCTCCTCCCCATGTTCAATTAGTCAAGGAGACGCTAGCGCGGAGGCGGCAAGGACCACGCGGAGGCTTCGTCGGTGAGGAGCAGGGACTGTGCGTCGGTGAGGTAAGGGGGGACGCGCGCCGGCGAGGGGCGAGACCTACGTGCGCTGCCCCCTCAGCAGCTCGCAGCCACACGACGGCCTGGTCCACGGCACTAGGGGATGTGCAGGACATGGCCGATCTCCTCGTCGCGACCGGTTCAAGCTTCCTGGACTGCTCGACGAGGTTGTGGTCGTACATCTTGAGCGCCTGGAAGCTAGTGTCGCCGGAGGCGGACTTGACCTGCCGGTCGCCGTGGAGCTTCTTCGACCTTGGCGCAGGGGCGGGCCTAGGAATTAAGGGCTGTGTATTCAAAATTTGGAAAAAAAATTGGAAGCCTATAGCCTTCCTTTTGACACGTATAACCGATTATATGATAAAAATTGTTCATAACTTGGTACTGTTCAACATATAGAAGTAAAAATTGTTCGCCGTGGCAAAGTCTAAGATATAGAGAAGATAGAAAATAGAAAATGATAAGAAACTTAGTTACAGGACAACTTTGCGATCCTTGATGCTTTGAAAATAAGTTATGATGTTCTCGTCCTTAACTTGCAAGAAGATTTCCCTTTTAATGAATGTGACCAAACAGTCATTCAAGTACTACATATGAGAACAAAACTGAACCCCTCTTGCTTGAATTCAGTTTGACAGTGGCATATAAATTCAATTAGAACACTTTGTACACTTAAATTCAGGATTTCGGGATCAAAGGATTTAGTACATGTAACATGTAAGTGGCGATTATACCTTCAATAGCTGAATTTGGGTTGTGTCTTTGGATTCAATTGCATGTCGATTACTACAATCGATCGCAGCAGCAGCCGCACCAAAGCCGCTCCGCGCCCAGGCCTGTCCGCGCCGGCGCGTCGCTGTCGCCGCCACACGCACCTGCGATTGATCGCCGATCAGGCGACAGGCCGACGACAGCTCTGGGCCCTGACCGGTTGCCGCCGTGTGGTGCCGATTGGGCAGTTGGCGGCTCGGGTCGCTGTAGGGTGCACAGAACTAGAGAACAGGGGAAGGGCGGCGATGGCTGTTCGTCTCCTCTGATTGATCGTTGCATTCTTTTCCTTCTTTTTAAGTGGGCTGCCTCTATTTTCCTGGTGCATGCTGCAACAGTTTGGGCCATACGGGCCATGTCGTGATGGGGAAATAGACAATGGACTGCCTCTATTTTTGGGCTGAAATGCTTAAGTAACACGTTATGGAATATCAGTATCGTTTTTCCTTATAAAACATAGTATATATACAATATATACCTAGTTTTTTGACAAAAATAATGGGTATTCAAGTGAATACCCTTGAATTGAGGTGGGCCCGCCCCTGCCTTGGCGCGTACCTGCGATGTGGACACTCGACGGCCTCTAGTCGGATATTTGGGCGTCCTCTTCTACGTGGGCTGAGTGTGGCGGATGAGCGCCGGGCCGCCGGGGATGCCGGCACGGAGTCCAACGCAGGTGACTGCGGCGAGAGTTTCTTGACTCTGGAGCACACCGGTGAGAGAGAGGACAGAGATGCTATGGAACGAGAAGAACATAAGATGGTGGGCTTGAGCTAGTCTATGTAGTCCATTTAAAAAAAAGTACATGCTCTCTCCGAGAATCTCGCGTCGGGGTCGTCTGTCAACTTTAAGTCCTATCCAAACAGTGGCAGGATTTCTGAAATGGCAGAAAAGTCACATGTCATTTCTCTCCAAAATAAACTTTTTGTGAATCTCAAAGCACATTTCAACCACTGTGTGGACATGATAGCTCTTGTACCCATACATGCATGTACAAGTGTATTTCCGCATCTTTCGCAAGGTTCTTTTGTGGCAACTGGGCAACCAGACTGTCTATGAGACAACTTCTTTCGGTCGGGGCTTTCATGAAAAACGGCTCCATCGTTAGTCCCATCATAGTTCTATGTCCGCACATCTACAAACTATGTCTATTTGGGGTGTGACATTAGAGTATCTCTAACCTGAATTCTACCCCCCATTTCTAGTCCACCCTCTCCAAACAAAGTCACTGTCGCTGCCAACACTGCCCTATAGCAACAACCCAGGGCTGAGGCACCGCCCCCACCACGTCCCTGATGAAGCCGAAGAAGGAGCTCACCTCGGAGTAGACAGCCGACGAGAGTAAGAAGTGGGTTGGCCGTCATATGAGGAAGAAACAACATGAGAGAGAAGTCGTCGCGGCCCAGGCCCTGGCCTTGCAAAACACCTCCATCGTTCAGCCACCGCCAACGCCATCGCCTCCCATGACGCGCAACAGGCTCTCGTCATGCTCATGGAGAAGGTGCTCGCCCAAGCCATGGTCAATACAAACACCACGGCGAAGAGTGTTCAGGATCATACACGAACCGCCCACATCGACGTCCAGACTCACACAAGGAAGTGGAGCAAAGGAAGTTGATCTCAAGCACAAGAAAATGTAGTTCAAGCTATTCACTAGACCCGATCATGACGGTCGACCCGAGCCTCATGGATCCAATGGCAAGGACTTGGTTCGTAAAGAAGCAACTGCGGATCGAAATATTTGATCACTCGATATTTGTCATAAAAAATTGTGTCTTTGTATGAACTATGTGTCATTTGTGATCCTTTTGATACTTTGATGTATGATGGCCCGATTTAGAATTGCAAACTAGTGTTAGTTTTATTTGCTATAATTTGGATCTACATTTACCTATCATATGAGTTAAAAATTTGTCAAAATGTTGGAAATGAAAAAATACCGAACAGGTCGGACTAAATGGAGGGCGTTGTTGGATGACATGGGTCGGGCGCATGTTCACGGTGCCCCCTAAACAAATTGAAATGTACACATCTCGTGTCCTAAATGGCGGGGCGTAGGAGTTGCCCTCGTAGCATCTCCACCAAGGTTCAAAATATCAGATATTGGGTTCATGTTAGTTTGTCTTCGGCACATCGGATGTCGGATAACGGGTGTGATATATCGAACGATATGTAGTTATATCATAGAAAACATACTTGGATATTTCTTATTTTACTTGTCCAAAACATGCCTTCTCAATACAAGAAAATGAATAATGTTAGTGCTTGGGTATAATAAATATTTCATTGAAAAATCATTAACTGCTCAATTGAAAAATAAAGTACTGAACACTCACAATAGAATGACTCTAACACAAAAAATGCATTCGACATGTGTATGTACATAACATTTTGCATGATTTTGATAATTTATTGAATGTTAAGTACTTTACGTTATTTATAACATTTTTTCTGAGAAAGAATCATTGTCATCTACATATTTGTATATATCGATGGACATATCATGTCAAATATCGGAAATTTTGATAGATATATCGGTCAATATTTGGGTGATGTGTGTGAAAACAATATTTACAAAATGGTATGATGCATCTGTATCGGTGGACCCCCGAATATAATATATCACCTAATATGTCGGTCGTATCGGCCAAGATTTAAAAGCTTGATCTTCACTATGGCACCTAATATCATGTCTGACACCCTCGGAATTATGTTCGCTAAAGTAGTGTTGTACACATGTATGGCCCCTTGGGTTGTAAAATAATATATCAGCTAATATGTCGGTCGTATCGGCCAAGATTTAAAAGCTTGAACTTCCTTAAATATTGAAAAAATTCTACTAAGTTAAATATGGTTCGTTGTGTATTCTGTGAAAATTCGGTGTTATTTGGATCACTTGTTTATGAGTTAATAACCTTTTAAGTTTAAAATATGAAAAACTAATATGTGAAAGAAAGCGGAAATGCTAAACCTACGGAGATAATTCCTATGGACGTACATGTCCACAGCTTATTCGTTCCCCTTAGGGCAACTCCAACGCGCCGACCCAAACGGACCTCATTTTGGTCCGTTTTTTATCCGTTTGGGTCGGCAAACGGACAGTGCTCCGTCCCTGTCCGGCCTTTTCTGGCCACTGCACCCAACGGGCCGACCCATTTCGTCCGCCCCTTTCTTTTTTTCAGACAACAGATTTCAAAATAATTTACAAATAGGCAATGGTAGCAAAATAATAGTGCCATATAGGCATCAACATAGTCACCAAAAAGAGGGAGCCAGGTCCCATTTGCCTCGGCATCACATAGTACCCAAAAGATGAGCCCGAAGCCCCATTTTGCCCTATTTTCAACATTGTTAATGGGCAACACACAATTGAGATGCATCAAACATCTCAGACCATGAAGATCTTTTGCTTCTTCTCGTGTCATGCCCGTTTCCTCGGGGTCATGCTGTTGAGGTCGGCCATCATTATCCGGGACTCCTCGTGGAGCAACGCCTGCTCCGCTTCCATGGCCCTAGACCGAGCATTGGTCTTGTCGATCTCGATCTTTTTCTTTTGTAAATCGAAAAAGTTCTTTATGTTCTCCTCTCTCTCCTGCCGCTTCCTCTCTTACCTCTCCTTCTTCTCCTCACTTGCCTTGTCCTTTTGGGTTATGAACCCCTTCAAGGTCTCTTGCCATGCAAGTGTCGTTGCATCGCGCTTGGCCTCCATCCTGGAGCTTCTTTGTCCCCTTGGCCGTTTCCCATCATTTGGCCGAACGGCCTCATCCTTGTTGGCCACGGAGTCCCCTCCTCTCTTCATACTTGCGATGAGGTCCTTCCATTTTGGACAATTCTTGAGCTCATTCCAACAATGAGTCAAGGTAAAAGGTTTGGCCCCATGTTGGACCTTGAATGTTTCCAAAGCTTGAAGAACCTATTTGATTACCAAAAACCCTAGTTCGGGGTCCAATCTAAAGCTGATCCCGGCACTCTGCCCGGAGGGAAGATCGATCCCGGAGGGCTCTTCATCATCATGCCTTCCTCCGGGATGATTTGTGAGTAGTCTCACCTTGGACTACGGGTCCATGGCTAGTTGGTAGTCTCTCTCTTGTGCTTCATGTCTTATGATCTTGTGAGCTGCCTAATATGATCAAGATCGATTATTGTAATGCCATGTGATGTGTTTGCTGGGATCCGATGGATTATGAAGTTATGTTCAGATTTTGCATGATTCTTATATGAGTAATTTATGTTCTTGCATGCTCTCCGATGTGCGTAGTTGCTTTGGCCAAGTGATTGTGTGTATCTCCAAGAGAGGGTATTTATGCTAGATAGTGGGTTCATGCCCCCTTTTGTTCCTGGGCACGAGTGACAGAAACGTCTAAGCGCGAGGGTGTGATGTTGCTACTAAGGGTAAAACAGCGGTGTTAATGTCTCTTTTGATATTAGTATTGCTTACTTCATGCACTTTACTTAATGCAATTGTCTGTTGCTTGCAACTTAATACCGTTGGGTGACAGGCTGGATAGCGATCCCACGGTGGACTTTTTAGACAAAGACGCAGTTGGACTCAACGGTCTTTGTTCCTTGTCGTGATGCCTCCATAAATATTATCATGTCCTTTTTGTCATAGCTAAATTGGCTTTGTGTCATGATCTTGTCAATTGCCTAGCTGTAATTCGTTCACCCATCACATGCATATTTTATTTACTTGAGAGACTCGACTAGTGAACCCATGGCCCCCGGTCCATCGTTTTACATTGTTTACAACCTCATTTACTTGTTTTTAATTATCATTATTCCTCTGGTCAATTTTCATATTTTATCTATTTCATCATACAATTAACCGCTTTGTTTTCTGCGAGACCGGAAAGATTGACAACCTTTCCGCCGTTGGGGGCAAAGTATTTTGGTTGATTGTGTGCAGGTCCACGTCTGTTGAAGGTAAAGTGCCAGATATCTTCAACATTCACCTCGTTGTTGATTTCAAAGTCCTACTGGTTCGATAATCCTCGGTTCGTTAAACAAGGGAAAACTGCTACTAGCTGCAATTCCGCCTTCGCTTGGGGCACCACCCAACTTATTTTAATACAGCAGCAAGCTCTTTTATGGCGCCGTTGCCGGGGACTTTGGAGCTACCTCAAGGGGAGTCTCATACTCTCAATCTCTTTACTTTGTTTTTGTCTTGCTTGCTTTATATCTCATTTAGTTTATTTTCCTGTTTCAAAATTTTAAAACCCAGAAAAATTAGTGTAGTCTTTATTCCTGTCTTCTACTGAAAACACCAAGTTGTGTGACTTTACTAGCACTAATAACAATGATTTCATATGCTCTCCAATTGCTCCACCCACTACTAAAGCGGAATCTTATGAAATTAAACCTACCTTGCTAAATCTTGTTATGAAAGAGCAATTTTCTGATGCTAGTACTGATGATGCCGTCTCTCATTTAAATAACTTTGTTGAGTTATGTGATATGCAAAAGTATAAAGAGCTAGAAAGTGACATCATAAAATTGAAACTTTTCCCTTTCTCTTTGAGAGGGAGAGCAAAAGAATGGTTATTGTCTTTGCCTAAAAATAGCATTGATTCTTGGATTAAATGCAAAGATGCTTTTATTGGAAAATATTATCCACCTGCTAAAATCATACAACTAAGGAGTAACATTTTGAACTTTAGATAATTTTATAATGAACATGTTGCTCAAGCTTGGGAGAGAATGAAATCTATGGTTAAGAATTGTCCCACACATGGATTAACTATGTGGATGGTTATCCAAACTTTTTATGCAGGTTTGAATTTTTTCTTCAAGGAACCTTTTGGACTCGGCCGCGGGAGGCACCTTCATGTCCACAACATTAGGTGCAGCAACTAAACTCTTAGATGAGATGATGACAAATTATTCACAATGGCACACCGAACGAGCTCCAAGTAGTAAGAAGGTAAATTCTGTCGAGGAAATCTCCTCTTTGAGTGATAAGGTTGATATGATTATGTCTATGCTTGCTACCAATCAGACCAATATTGATCCTAATAATGTGCCACTTGCTTCATTAATTGCTCAAGAAACGGATCAAGTTGATATTAATTTTCTTAATAGAAACAACTTCAACAATAATGCTTATCGAAATAATTTTGGTAGTAACAACTATAAGCCTTATCCTCCCAATAATGGCAACTTTTATGGTAATTCTTGTAATCCTAATAAGAATGTGTACTCTGATCTTGAAAATGTTTTAAACGAATTTATCACTTTGCAAAAAGCTTTCAACAAAACTGTCGAAGAGAAGTTGGAAAAACTGGATAGTCTAGTCTCTAAAGTAGACGTTCTTGCTCATGATGTTGAAATTTTGAAAATTAGAACCACTTCTAATCAAGACAAACATACTGAAACTTTAAATTCTATCTCTCTTCAAATTAATGAAAATGAAAGGATGATGGCTCTCTTGAAAGATAGGTGGGCTAGAGAGGCTGAAGAAGCTAGAATTGCTGAAATGAATAGGAAAATTGTTAAAGTTTATACTATCCAAACCACTAAAGAGGATCCTCCTAGTTTATTTAAAAATGATGAAATTTATTTTGATAATTGCAATCTTACTGAAGTCATTAAGTTCCTACAAAAACTTGCTAAGACACCGGACGCTAGTAAAATAAATCTTGCCTTTACCAAACACATTACCGATGCTCTTATCAAGGCTAGGGAGGAAAAACTAAAGCTTGAAACCTCTATCCCTAGGAAGTTAGAAGATGTTTGGGAACCCACTATTAAGATGAAAATAAATGACTTTGATTGAAATGCTTTATGTGATCTTGGTGAAGTGTTTCTGTTATGCCTAAAAGTTTCTATAATATGCTTGATTTAAATCCTTTGGAAGAGTGCTATTTAAATGTACATCTTGTTGATTCTTCTAAAAACAAACCTTTGGGTAGAGTTGATGATGTCCTTATTATTGTTAATGATAATTATGTTCCAGTTTATTTTATTGTTACGGATATTGAGTCCAATGCTTCTTGTCCTATTATTTTGGGAAGACCGTTTTTGAAAACTGTTGGTGCTATTATTGATATGAAAGAGGGAAATATAAGGTTTCAGTTCCCCCTTAAAAAAGGGATGGAACACTTCCCTATAAAGAGAAAGAAGCTTGCTTTTGAATCAATCATAAGGTCAAGCTATGCTCTTGATGTTGCAAAGGCCTCCGAAAAAACTTGATATTTGGCATTGCGCCTAGCTAAAAGGCGTTAAAGAAAAGCGCTTGTTGGGAGGCAACCCATCTTTTATTTTCAGTTTATTTTATTTTATTTTATTTTCTTGAGTCATGAAATTATTATCTCTGTAGCAACTTCATTGTATCTTTTTATTTTGTTTTTTTGTGCCAAGTTTAGCCTCTAATGCATTGAAAGTGCGAGGTATTGTGTTGCTGTCCAAAAACAGATTATGTGCACCTGTTGCACGAAAATCCTAAAATCGCCAGAATATTATATGTTTCTGATAATTTTTGACAGCAAGCCTGATGATTTTATCTATCTTTCGTTAGTTTTAAGTTTTTTGATTTTAGCTTCATAAGTTCCTCGGAAAATTCGATCTTTACAGACTGTTCAGAATTTGACAGATTCTGTTTTTATTTTGCATTTGTCTCTTTACCATCGTCATATGTGATACTCTAGGGGTAGAGTGCCACATTTAGGCTTAGTAAACAATAGCTAATTTTTAATGAAGTTGTTTTGCAATTTTTCATGAGTTGAACGCATGTGCATTTTAAATTATGAGCACTAACCCTCTAATCAAATTATGAGAAGTTTTGTGTGAAGGGAGTTTTTAAGTCCAAAGGAGAGGAATATGAAGAAATCGAGGATGGATCAGAGCTCAAGCTTGGGGATGCCCCCATAGCACCCCCTCTAAATATTAATAACTATCAAGAGTCAAAGCTTGGGGATGCCCAAGGCATCCCCTCATCTTCATCGACTATCATAAGGTCGTCTTCGTTGAACTTCGTTTTTATCACTTTACATATTATGTGCTATGCTTGGAGCATATTTTTACTTTCAGTTTTGTTTGTTTATTTGCTGGTCATATCTTTGTTGGATCCTAGCTTTATTTGTGTGGGAGAGAGACACGCTCCGATTTTTCGTTTGAATACTCCTTTGCTTCGCTTATATCTTTTTGAGTATTCTTAGCTACTATCTGTTTTCTAGTAAGCTCTCGCTTTTAGCTTTTATCTTGTTTAGAGCTGCTAGTTGTTAAGTTAAACTCTCTTGTTCTTCACTTATACTTGTTGAAGAGTTGTTGTTGAAAAATTGCTTGAATTGTCAATGCGAAAAAATGTTGTTTGTGTGATGATAGAATAAAATGAAAAGCCTGCATAGTTTTGTAGATCATGGTGTGGATACTTGATGCTTCTCAATTGTTTTGAGATGTTAAGTTGAATGCTTAAACTTGCTGGTTATTTGAGTGGAATTGATTAGTAAAGAAATAGGGTTGAAAGCATGAAATTGTGTGGTTTTTCACAGTTGTTAATTCATAGTGCTAATATTTCCATCAAAAGAATTGCTTGGTCAACAAGGGAGACTGTGTAGAGTTTTTATGGTTATGACCGGTAAATGTCTTATGTTGTTCTGTTACCGATTATTGTTAGATGTTTGCTTCAAACACTTTTTTGCTAAGCCTAAAAATTCCTACGGAGTGTATGGTTCACTCGTGCATCCAATCCCCAAAGCCAAACTTTCTTGCCAGCTGAGTCCACCATATCTACCTATGCATGGTATTTCCTACCATTCCAAGTAAATTTGTCATGTGCTACCTTTAAAAATTCAAAATACTTCTTCTTTGTGCCTCTGTTTTTAAGCTCATGAGGGAGCAGTAGAGAGCTAGATATAACTTGTGACAAGCGAGGTCATTTCCCCCCTTTCACCCGGTGTTGATGGATTACGTCTTCACTTGAATCAACCCGAGAGCAACTTAAGCAAAAATATAAATATAACTCACAATTCTCCTCCGCGCAATGCAAATCTGAGAAATCAGCCCAAACATTGGACAGTGGTGAAACCAAGGAGAAAGAAGAGCGTACTCGCTCTTCCAAGAACCAGCTGCTCTCACAAGTCTAAAAACCTTGCTTGTCATGAGGGACTAGATAGTTTCTCTGTTGTGAAGTCGTTGACGAAAGCATGCATACCTCAAAATCATTTTACTTCTGTTTTAAAAACCAAAAAGCTCTAGCACATGACTAATCCCTGCTTCCCTCTGCGAAGGGCCTTTCTTTTACTTTTAATGTTGAGTCAGTTTTCCCTTTTTTCCTTCTATCTCCACAAAAGAAAACATCTAGCATTTACCCTGGGTATCGTTGAACATATTACATTATCAAGATTAATCATGAATCTTTATATTGACTTTATCTATAAGATAAGCCGTTGGAAGTTGAAGCTCTTTGCTAATGCTTACATCTTCCTTTCTGTTGATTCTCAAACACTTTTGTCATGGAATTATTATCCTTGTGAATTAGTCAAATATGTTGATCACATTGTTTTCATATCTTTGACATACTATTTATGAAATGTTTTGCTTGGATGATTCAACTTGTTTATTCATTGCTTTCTTGCTATCAATTATAGACAATTGTTTTGTATCTCTTCATTCACATCCTTTGATTTGCATCACTATCTTGATCAAGATTGTGTTGGTTGCATGTCTCATCAAAAATTATTTGTTATCACTTACCTACTCAAGGACGAGTAGGAGTTAAGCTTGGGGATGCTGATACGTCTCAAATGTATCTATATTTTTTGAGTGATCCATGCTAGTTTTGTGATATTGTCACATGTTTTTACTGTCATTTATATCATTTTTATGCATTTTGTCGGACTAATCTATTGACAAGATGCCCAGTGCCAGTTCCCTGTTTTTGCTGTTTTTGTATTTCAGAAAATTTACTTCTGGAAATATTCTCGGAATTGGATGAAAATTTACGGAGATTTTTTATGCGACGGAAGACACCAGTGGACCAAAGGGCAGCCTAGGGGGCCACCCACAGGGCAGGAGCGGCCTGCTGCCGCGGCCCCACCTGGACCCGTAGGTGGGACCCGCCCCTGCTCCTGGGGCGTCCCCTCGGCCCCCTCCGACGCCTATAAAATCCCTTTTAACCTAAAAACGTCGAGGCGGCCATTATTTTCCAGAAACTTGACCCCGACGCGTCGTCACCGAAAACCCTAGTTCGGGGTCCAATCTGAAGCTGATCCCGGCACTCTGCCGGAGGGGAGATCGATCCCGGAGGGCTCTTCATCGTCATGCCTTCCTCCGGGATGATTTGTGAGTAGTCTCACCTTGGACTACGGGTCCACGGCAGTAGCTAGTTGGTAGTCTCTCTCTCTTGTGCTTCATGTCTTATGATCTTGTGAGCTGCCTAACATGATCAAGATCTATTATTGTAATGCTATGTGATGTGTTTGCTGGGATCCGATGGATTATGAAGTTATGTTCAGATTGTGCATGATTCTTATATGAGTAATTTATGTTCTTGCATGTTCTCTGATGACGGAATTGATGAGAGTGTTTCTCCCTCAACTATGCCAACAAGCACTCTTGATACCCTGAAAGGAAAATAATATATGGGATAGGTTGAGCCTCCAAGTGCAGAGTATGTAGAAGTGGAAGTTTTTTCCCCACGAGGGTGACTCGAGGGTTTAATATCGAACTCTCGGGGAATCAGTAGTGGAGATTTTATCTCCTTGTCCTTCTCTAGATTTCCTGCAAACAAAGTAGATTGCTTTGTGCCCTCAACCTCACCAAGTGGTTGTCAAGCACAAGGTGTGAAAATGATATTAAGATAATAATGAATGCAAAACATTAAATAAATATGCAATGGTGGTAAGTAGTAATGCAAGGATGATAGTAATGATGATGGATGATATTTTTGGGGTTTTTATATGTGTATGCAATGAATAAAAGTGTTTTTGTATTTTCTGATTTTATAATGGCTGAATGTAGAAAATGCTTAAAAGTGGTTGGAAAGTTGTTTCTTATGATTAAAAATGGACCGGGGTTCATTGTTTCACACATGCACTCTCTCTTTAATATACTGTGGCAAATAAGTAGACATAGGATTAACATATGAGATTGCAAACAAGTTTAATGACATGTTACTAATTATATGGGCATCACGTCCTAACATATAGACCTTTTGATTATTAGTCTAACTTATACTCCACCAAGATGCGAACTAAATCATAAGACCTCAGTAATTAAGATGACTCAGAGTATAGCCTTAAGATTAATGACATGAAGTGAAAATAAGAACATGCTGGATCTAGTCATAGGTAGAGGCTTGTCACTCCTCATACCTTGCAACATGGTATTTTGGTTTATCCATAGTGAGGCAACAAAGTAAGGTAAACACCCAATGGATCACGATATTAAGTTGTCAGCTTATCACATCACCACCCCCGTTACTCAAACTAATGCACACGTTCCCCCTCACACGCTCTCATAAACATGCTTGATCAAAAGAAGGATACAAGAACGGGGTACATAATATGCATCTACTTTCATAACTGAAATAAACATTGTAATCTCAACATATATTAACTCATAAAAAGATCCACCACAAAGGTAATACAACGATGACCATAATCATGTTCAGCAGCTCATACGGTGCTAATTAGTGAAGCTCAAGAGAGAGAGAGAGATACATATGCTACTGCCACAAACCCATAGTCCAGAGGTGGACTACTCCCTCTTCATCATGGAGACGGTGGAGATGTCGATGGAGAAGAAGGAGACCTCTCCGGCAGCGCTCTGCCGGAGTTTCCCCCCTCCAATCTGCAGCCTCATGGTCTC
The DNA here is from genome assembly GCA_012064385.1 of Puccinellia tenuiflora. Classification (NCBI taxonomy): domain Eukaryota; kingdom Viridiplantae; phylum Streptophyta; class Magnoliopsida; order Poales; family Poaceae; genus Puccinellia; species Puccinellia tenuiflora. Next base: position 276,355 of record QRDG01000664.1, on the reverse strand, counting down.
TATTTCTTGTTTCTCTCGTGTGGCAGCCCTCTCTCCGAAAAACGTCGGGGGCTCTTTATATAGGCATTTTTAGGTCACGAGGAAGCTTCAGGAAGAAGGATCGTCGTAAACGGGGCCACGAGGGCCAAAAGAGGTGGGCCCACGCGGCCCCTATACCTGGCCGCATGGGGCACCCTCTTTCGCCCTTCCGGCCTCCGTTTGCTTGCTTCCTTCGCTCCTAGGTCTTCCTCCTTCCAAAATAATGATCTCCGTAAATTTGCAGCTCATTATGACATCGTTAAGGCCCTGAAATAAATAAGGAAAGAAATAGGGGTTTTCTGCTTGCGCAGGATTAATTCCATAAAAAGGGGAAATCATTATTAATTACCAAAAATCATTAAATAACAGTAATATACCCCTTATATGATGCAAATATGAATGGAATACAAGTATTATAGTGCAAAGTTCATGTATGCATTTTACATGCATCAACATCCCCAAGCTTAACTCATGCTCGTCCTCGAGTATGAAAGTGATAAAACTAACATGAACTTTGCAATATAATAACAACATGGATATAAAAGATGATTGCTACTGCTACATAAAGTAAAATGATTCATTAATTCAAAGAAGTAGCAATATGCAAACAGTTTATAAAGTGATATCAAGTATTCAATGCAAGGATGTTCAATGATAGTTCACAAAGTGTAACATAAAAGATAGTGATATGGACCACAAGTATGCAATATGATAAGTAAGAACATCCTACATTGGTCATAGAGTGAAGATGAAAATCTGAAAGTAAAAGGTGGACACTTTGGAAAGGATATATAAATGAGTAGAGGTAAAACATGCATAAGTTTCATCTATCCTCCAAACTATTCTACTTGAGTTGTTGATTGCAATGGTAATACTTGGTGTCAAGCTCTCATTCCCCTATCATAGCATCTTGAATGATTAAAGTTAAATGTGAAAGCAAATATGAGTAGTGGCCTTGATAAAGTAAAGGTTAGATGTCTCATGCCCCTTGAATACAAGTACCTACACCATGATTACTCATCTTGGGAAACAAAGCAAGTTTAAGTTATCTATCATTGTAAGTAATAATGGTATTATCAAGAGCCTCAACTGGGGTACCTCTTGTCCCATGATATGGATCAAGCCCACATCAAAACAACAAGACAAACAAACATAATGAACAACCTCAACACCCTTTTTATTTACCACTTGATATAGCTTTTTATTGTAGGGTGTATCACAGAAAGTTCAAAATAGCATGTAAGTAAATTTCCACCATGAATGATGCATGGCTTAGATTAGCGGCCCAGGTTTCTATCTAACCATTTATACAAACTCATTTAAACTTACTCTATTTCCACATTATTTCACCATGATAGGCATCCATAAACAAAAGTACATGATATCAACTAAATAAATGATGGAACATGTTGAAAGCTTTGCATGTGACAGTACATATGGGCTAACTCCCAACCTTAAACATTTATCAAGCCACTATCATCATAATATTAATCACAATGGTTCATGTTTATTAAATGCAATAAAAATAAAGTGTGCATCAAGTTCGCGAGAGCTTTTTAACCAACTTTTCCCATTACAATAAAATAACATAATCATTTTCATTTAGAGGTATAGATAACACAAATAACATGGTAATCATACTTGGAATAGCATAAAGCTAATAGGTAGATATGGTGGACTCATTGGAAAAACTTGGGTTGAGGGTGCTGGAAACAAGTTTTTACTTGTTGGAATTTTTGGGCTAGAAAAAGGGAGAAAGATGACCATCTAGATGCATGCATGAGTGTCCATAGAACTAATTAATTCATGTCAAACAAGGTGAAATAACATACAGCATCAAAACATAAATAAAAGATAGCTCATGATAAAGCATTTGCAAATTATTACTCATAAAGAAGCTCATGAATCATGCAACTATATGTGTCATTAAAAATCAACTTAGACATCCCTTTTCCCAATACAACAAAAGCATGCAAGATATTTCAACCCATATTTCCAGTAGCTTTCTCATATATAAATGATAGTGTGGTGGTCTCACAAAATAAAAATCAAGGCAAAAACAAACAAAAAGACGCTCCAAGTTTATGCGATAAAGTGTTTTAAATGAAAAACAGAAGTTAGACGTGTGCAAACCGAGAGTATGTTGGTTCAGTGGGGATGTTATCCACATCCCCAAGCTTATGGTTTTCACCATCCTTGGATAACTCATGGTGCATCTCCTCCAATCCCTGTGAAAAAACTTCAAAACACTGTTTCTCCCATTTCTTTTCAGTGGGGTGATATTAGTAGAGATAAACAAATAGGCTTCTTGCTGCTATATAATCCATGGACTAAAATTCATATGAATAATCAGAGAGTGTATAATGTTCTATGCCCACTCATAAACTCAATTGGATCAAAAAGATTCAACTCAAAAGTTCAAACTATGCATAAACAATATGGGACAGAATCTGTCCAGAAAAACAGCAGCAGCAAAACATATTTTTCTGTCCTACTTAAGCTCATTGAAAAATTCTGAAACATTCAGGCATACAGAGGATGAAAGTTAGCAGTTATAGTTAAAATCTCAGCTCAATCGGAGTTACAAAATAGCAACTAAAAATCAAACTATGCACAGACTTCGTGCAGGAATAAAATCTCCGAATAAAAGTAGCAACTTTTTCAAACCAAAATAGGTAAAACTTGGCACTTTATTAAAAATTCCAGAAACTAAGCTAAGAAAACAATCTCTTGTTACATCAAGAGGACACAAAGAAAATAAAAACAACCGGGTTGCCTCCCGTAAAGCGCTTTCTTTATAGCCATATAGCTAGGCTTACTTACTTGTTGTTTACCGAAGATGAAGCTCATGAGGGAGCTTAAAACTTGTGCCCTTCTTCCTTGGGAAGTGTTCCATGCACTATACCAGGATCCCATGGTGCTCTCAAGCCAATGAAAATAATATTCAAGTTGAAACCTAGTAGAGAGAAAAACAAAACACAAAAGTAATAACAACGAAGTCTAACTTTCTTTCTATGCATTGGCATTTTGTATATGAATGAATCACAATAAATACAAGTTTTCCAATGCATATTAACAATAGTTACTTGCAGCCCATAATTATTAGTAGCATACAGAGGGTTCTCATCACCTCCTTTTTCATAATAGTTGCAAGTAGTAGAAGCAAATTCAACCATATAACTACAAGAATCATTCAACTTAGATAATTTAGGCAAATAAAGAGGATCATTAAATTTATTTTGGAATTCATTAACATGCTTCCCTCTTTCAAAATAGTTATTAAGATCAATATTATGTTTAATATCATGGTTGCAACAAATATTTTGAACTAAAGATAATTGCAAACCACATAAGTATTTCTCAACATAAGCAAATTTCTCCTTCATGGTGTAACTAGGAGAATTTAAGAACAAAGTAGGACTCTCATGAGTAAGAGTACCATCACAAACATCAAGTATATCATTTTTATCCTCACATAAATTTGTAACAACTTCTAAACATTGAGGATTATCAATAAGCGTAGGACCATCATCTAAAGCATTATCATATAGCATATTTAAGCAATACTCCTCATTATCATCAATAAGTTCACTAGTAGCATTAGTAGAAAGTAAAGGAGCATTATTAGTTTCATCGTAATAGCATGGGTTATCATATAGGACCATAGAATTTTTAGTTTGACACTCATCATAACATGGGTTTTCATAAATAACAAAAGACTTTTGAGTTTGCTACTATCAAATGTTGATGGTGAAGTTGGGAGATCCAACTCTTCCCCAAGCTTAGGTTGCAACACATCCATTTCAATCTCTTCTTCACATACTTCCTCTTCCAAGCTTATGTTTTCATTATCCTTTTCCTGCAAAATATTAGTACTTTCCATGGCAGCAAGAATTCTTTCTTTAACATAAACATTATCACTAAACTCTTTTTTGTAAAGTTGGAGAAGAATAGAAATGTGTCCTTTCATTACACGAGCTTCATGACTAGTTGCAAAAAAATTATCAATAAGAAAGTCTATTTCATGGGCTGCAACATAAGCAATATATTTCTCAACTTGTTCTATATCAGGGCATGAAAATTTATTTTCACGATAACAAGCAATTAGAGGATCACTGTTGTGCTTACATTGATAGGGAGAGTGTTTATAGTCTTTTCTAAAGCAGCAAGTTACATCATGTAATTCACAAAACTCAATAGCCATATCATTGAGATGTTCAAGTAATTCAAGCATTCTATTTCCTTCTTTGGTTGATCGATATTCATAGTAAGCTCCCATAGTTTTGACATAACCCATAGACATTCCAGAAAGTTTCTCCATTGCATTTTTTTATGCAAAACTGAAAATAAAATATGCAAACCGAAATCTAAATATGATATGCAAGACAAAAACAAAACAAAATAAATTGCTTGAAGGTAAAGATGGACAAGATGATGCTCACGTAGGTGCAACCTCCCCAAGCTTAGGTGTTAGCACAAGTTGGTGATGAAGTTGACTTTGTTGTGATATCCTTGGATAAAACCTTCCATCTATGATTCCCCGGCAACGGCGCCAGAAAAAACACGTGATGACGGGATTGATGAGAGTGTTTCTCCCTCAACTACGCCAACAAGCACTCTTGATAGCCTGAAAGGAAAATAATATATGGGATAGGTTGGGCCTCCAAGTGCAGAGTATGTAGAAGTGGAAGTTTTTTCCCCACGAGGGTGACTCGAGGGTTTAATATCGAACTCTCGGGGAATCAGTAGTGGGGATTTTATCTCCTTGTCCTTCTCTAGATTTCCTACAAACAAAGTAGATTGCTTTGTGCCCTCAACCTCACCAAGTGGTTGTCAAGCACAAGGTGTGAGAATGATATTAAGATAATAATGAATGCAAAACAGTAAATAAATATGCAATGGTGGTAAGTAGTGATGCAAGGATGACAGTAATGATGATGGATGATATTTTTGGGGTTTTTATATGTGTATGCAATGAATAAAAGTGTTTTTGTATTTTCTGATTTTAAAATGGCTGAATGTAGAAAATTCTTAAAAGTGGTTGGAAAGTTGTTTCTTATGATTAAAAATGGACCGGGGTTCATGGTTTCACATGCACTCTCTCTTTAATATAGTGTGGCAAATAAGTAGACATAGGATTAACATATGAGATTAAAAACAAGTTTAATGACATGTTACTAATTATATGGGCATCATGTCCTAACATAGAGACCTTTTGATTATTAGTCTCACTTATACTCCACCAAGATGCGAACTAAATCATAACACCTCAGTAATTAAGATGACTCAGAGTATAGCCTTAAGATTAATGACATAAAGTGAAAATAAGAACATGCTGGATCTAGTCATAGGTAGAGGCTTGTCACTCCTCATACCTTGCAACATGGTATTTTGGTTTATCCCTAGTGAGGCAACAAAGTAAGGTAAACATGCAATGGATCGCGATATTAAGTTGTCAGCTTATCACATCACCACCCCCGTTACTCCAACTAATGCACACGTTCCCCCTCACACGCTCTCATAAACATGCTTGATCAAAAAAAGGATACAAGAACGGGGTACATAATATGCATCTACTTTCATAACTGAAATAAACATTCAATCTCAACATATATTAACTCATAAAAAGATCCACCACAAAGGTAATACAATGATGACCGTAATCATGTTCAGCAGCTCATACGGTGCTAATTAGTGAAGCTCAAGAGAGAGAGATACATATGCTACTGCCACAACCATAGTCCAGAGGTGGACTACTCCCTCTTCATCATGGATACGGTGGAGATGTCGATGGAGAAGAAGGAGACCTCTCCGGCAGCGCTCCGCCGGAGATTCACCATCATCACCCTGATGAAGGGGGAGTAGTCCACCCCCTGGACTTTGGTTTTGTGGTGGTAACTTGATCTAATCTCTCTATGTATGATCATTGTTGAAGTCCATATGATGTGCTTTGCATAAGTATGGATCTATCTATGTAATTCCTATGGTGGATATTGTGGTATGAGATGATATTTGTTATGCATTTACCGTTGTGTTGGATCTTTTATGACTTGTCATACTTTGGAGATATTCTATAATGCATGTGATGGTTCGATTTATGCATAATGCCTTGTTTATCCATTCATGAGGTGATTGACACCACCAAGTGTAGATAGATGAGAGAGATGTGGTCATGCACACGAAATATGAACCATTGCACTAGTGTTTAGAATGTTGTCCATTATGAAGTATGATGTATGTAGGTACGGGGTGGCCGATGTGACAAACGACATATTTATTGAGTGACACAATACAGCCCAACATCCTTTATTTGGGGGTAAAAAGGAAGAAGTATGATGTGGGAGTGACAACATACCACGCTAGCCTTACGAGGGTGACCTAGCAACACAAATGATTATTTTCTTTCAACTATGTGTTTTAGGACATGTAGCCGTCATAGAAGTTTACCATTAAAGCATGACAATTGTGTGTACTTTTTATCTATAACATGATAATCACCATAGATGGGAGAGAGGATTGAGTGAACCCGTGAACCCATGTCCATTGTTTCTATAAGAGAAAACCTTTGTCTTGTCCTCTTGCATTGAAGAGGATTGGGACACTTTTACATTCTTGTTTTGTTACATTAAACTTCCATCCATTAAATCAACCATCTTGTTCTTTAAACCTGTTTAGTCATAATCAACTAAAACTTGTGACACTTTAGTTGTAGGGAATAGATTACTTTTCCTTCTTGCTCCTACGGATCGATACACTACTTCCACATTGAGAGGTGCTACAGTGATCCCTTGCTCTTGGGGGTTATCAAGTACTTTTCTGCTGTCGTTGCCGGGGAGCGTAACTCTTAAGTTATTATTCTCGTGTGCACTAGACAATAGATTTACTTTTAGTTTTGCCTCTTGCATTTGTCTTACTTTTATTTTGTATCTTGCAATCATCTAAGCTTGGGGAGGTGTACTTATTTATTGTTTGCTTGTGAGTTTTTCTTTTGTTTACTTTCAGTTTTGCATATTTACTTTAAGTTTTGCATCTTAGTTTAGTTTACTTTCAGTTTTGTATTTACCTTCTCTTTATATCAAAAACCCATAAAAAAAAATACTATAAAAATCGTTGCTATGATCAATCCTAAGCTTGGGGATGTGCAGGGACCTCCAAGTTCACCAATACAACATGATGGTAATTCTCAAACTCAAAACTCACCGTATGATAAGGTTTTGGTGATAATGAAGGTATTTTTGGTATGCAATATGATAAGGCTTTAGTTGACATTCCTATTTTGCTTGATAATCCGCCATGCTTAGAAATTGCTACTAGCTTATGTGAGGATAAATATGATAAACTTGCTGGTTGTAATGATACTCTCATTCATGAGAGTCCTATATCATTCTTGAATTCAACTATTTACTCAAATGAGGAGAAATATGCTTTATGTGAGAAATATATGCATGGTTTGAAATTATCTAATAGAAATTCTACTTGCAACCATGATGCTAATGATGATACTATTTCTTGCAACAATTTTGAGAGAGGAAAGCATGATATTTATTGCCATGATAATTTTAATGATCCTCTCCATACTACAAAATCTACAAAGTTGGCTCAATCTAGTAATTATATTGTCAACTTTGCTTTTACTACTTGCAACTATTATGAAAGAATCTTTATAATAACTTTAAGTTGCAATCCTACTGATAAAATGCATTGGTCTACTCTTACTTGTTTTAATTCATTCATATACAAAATGCCAATGCATAGGAAGAAATTTAGATATCGATGTTACTTAATATATGCTACATGGTGTTTCCTTTTGAGCTTTAAAGTGTTCGATATATTGATTGGCTTGATCACACCATGGGACCCTGGTATCTTGCTATCATGTTTCCTTTATAAAATTGAGAAGGGGGAATCAAGAAATATTACCCACACAACATGTGCCCCTCATGAAAACAAAGGTATGAAAGCCTAGCTACATGGCTATAAAGAAAGCGCTTTACGGGAGGCAACCCGGTTGTTTTTATTTTTGATTTTCTTTGTTTCCTCTTGCTGTAACAAGAGACTTAGTTTTTAGTTTTGTTTCTGAAATTTTTAATAAAATTCCAAGTTTTACCCGTTTTGGTTTGAAAAAGTTGCTCTTTGCATTCGGAGATTTTATTCCAGCACGAATCTTGGCACGGTATGATTTATCATTCCTATTCCGTGACTCCGAATGAGCTGAAATTTGAACTGTAGTTGCATATTTTCATCCTCTGTAAGTGTGAACTTTTTATGGTTTTTTCGACATATCTAAGTGGGGTATAAAAATGTGTTTTGCTGCTGCTGTTTTTCTGGACAGATTCTGTCCCATTTTGTATGATGCATTCTTTGAACTTTTAACTTGAATCTTTTTGATCCAATTGAGTTTATAAGTAGGCATACAACATTATACACTTTCTGGACATTCATATGAATTTTTGTTTAAGGACTTTATGCAACAAGCAATTCATTTATCTATCACTACTAATGTCACCCCACAGTAAAGAGATGAGAGAAACGGTGTTTTGAAGTTTTTTCACAGGGATTAGAGAAGATGCACCAAGAGCTATCCAAGGATGGTGAAGACCATAAGCTTGGGGATGTGGAGACAACCCCACTGGACCAACACACTCTCGGTTTGCACACGTCTAACGTCTGTTTTTCGATCAATGCACTTTATCGCATAAACTTGGAGCGTCTTTTATTTGCTTTTTTTATTTCGGTTTGGTTTTATTTGTGAGACCACCACTATCATTTATATATGAGAGAGCTACTGGAAATTTGGGTTGAATTAAGTTGGATGCTATTAAAAAGATTGGGAAAGGGATGTTTGAGTTGATTCAAAAAGATACATATAGTTGCATGATTCATGTGCTTTTTAATGAGTATTAATTTGCAAGTGTTTTATCAAGAGATATCTTTTATTCATGTTTTGATGATGAATGTTACTTTACTTTGTTTAACATGGATTGGTTAGTTCTATGGACACTCATGCATGCATTTAGACAGTCAACTTTCTCCCTCTTGCTAGCCCAAAAATTCAACAAGCAAAAAACTTGTTCTCCAACACCTTCAACCAATGTTTTTCCGGTGAGTCCACCATATCTACCTATTAGCTTTATGCTATTCCGAGTATGTTTATCATGTTATTTTGTATTATCTATACCTCCGAATTAAAATGCTTAAGTTGTTGATTGTTATGGAAAAAGTTGGTTAAAAAGCTCTCACGAACTTGATGCACACTTTACTTTTATTGCACTTAATGAACATGAACCATTGTAATTAAAATTATGAAGTTGTGGGCTTGACAAGAGTCTTGGTTGGGAGTTAGCTCATATGTGCTGTCACATGGCAAGCTTTCAACGTGCTCTTAATTATATATTTAGTTGATATCATGTACTTTTGTCTATGGATGCCTAACATTGAGCGAAATAAGTGTGGAAACTTGGTAAGTTTGAGGAGTAAGTATAAATGGCTAGAGAGACGCCTCGGCCGCTAATCTAAGACATTCATCATTCATGGTGGAAATTTACTTACATGCTATGGTGAACCTTCAGTGATGCACCCCGCAATAAAAAGCTATACCAATAGTAAATAAAAAGGGTGTGGAGATTATTCATTTTGTTTGTCTTGTCATTTTGACATGGGCTTGTTCCATGTCCTGGGACAAGAGGTACCCCAGTTGACGCTCTTGATGACGCTATTATATTACTTGCAATGACTTTAAAACTCGAATTTACTTTGTGACCCGAGTTGATCAGCCAGTTGGTGTAGGTACTCGTATTCACAGGGCATGAGACATTCAAACCATACTTTGTCAAGCACACTACTCATATTTGCTTTCACTTTAAACTTTAACCATTCAAGATGCTATGATAGGGGCAATGAGAGCTTGACACCAATGAATACCACATTACAATCATTAATTTAAGTAGAAGCATTTGGAAGTTAGATGAAACTTATTCATGTTTTACCTCTACTCATTTATATATCTTTCCAAAGTGTCCACCTTTCATATTCAGATTTATAAGAATACTCTATGACCATTATAGGATGTTTTTACTTTTCATTATGCATACATTTGGTCCATAGTACTTTCTTCTATGTTGCACTTAGTGAATTATCATTGAACATCCTTACATTGAATATTTGATATCACTTCATAATCTATCTTGTATATTGCTACTCCTTTGAAGAATGAATCATTTGACTCTATGTAGCAATAGTAATCATCTTTGATATCCAATGATAGTATTAAATTGCAAAGTCCATGTTAGTTTTATCACCTTCATACTCGAGGACGAGTGTGGGTTAAGCTTGGGGATGTTGATGCATGTAAAATGCATACATCAACTTTGCATTATATTACTTATATTTCAATCATATTTGCATCATATAAGGGTTATATCATTGATTTATATTGATTTTGGGAATATTTCACAGTTTCCCTATTTTTCTGGAATTAACCCTGCACTGGCAGAAAACCCTATTTTCTATATTTTGATGTTTCAGGGACCCAAACGACGTCCAAATGACCTGAAAATTTACGAGCATCAGTTTTTGGAAGGAACAAAGCGTAGGAGCGAAGGAAGCGAACAAGACCCGAGGGCCAAAAGAGGTCGGCCCACGCGGCCAGATTCCTTGGCCGCGTGGGACCCCCTATCTTGGGCCTCGAGGCTCCGTTGTCGTCGATCTTTTCTCTAGAACCTTCGTCTTGACCTAAAATGGACTATAAAAATAGTCCCCGACGCCCTTCGGAAGGGAGCGCCGCAGAAACATAGAAACCACGAAACAGAGACCTGTAATTGTAGATTGGAGGGGGAAAACTCCGGCGGGGCACTGCTGGGGTGGTCTCCATCTTCTCCAACATCTCCACCATCATCACCATGATGAAGGGGGAGTAGTCCACCCCCTGGACTTTGGGTTTGTGGTGGTAACTTGATCTAATCTCTCTATGTATGATCATTGTTGAAGTCCATATGATGTGGCTTGCATAAGTATGGATCTATCTATGTAATTCCTATGGTGAATATTGTGGTATGAGATGATATTTGTTATACATTTACCGTTGTGTTGGATCTTTTATGACTTGTCATACTTTGGAGATATTCTATGATGCATGTGATGGTTCGATTTATGCATAATGCCTTGTTTATCCATTCATGAGGTGATTGACACCACCAAGTGTAGATAGATGAGAGAGATGTGGTCATGCACACGAAATATGAACCATTGCACTAGTGTTTAGAATGTTGTCCATTATGAAGTATGATGTATGTAGGTACGGGGTGGCCGATGTGACAAACGACATATGTATTGAGTGACACAATACAGCCCAACATCCTTTATTTGGGGGTAAAAAGGAAGAAGTATGATGTGGGAGTGACAACATACCACGCTAGCCTTACGAGGGTGACCTAGCAACACAAATGATTATTTTCTTTCAACTATGTGTTTTAGGACATGTAGCCGTCATAGAAGTTTACCATTAAAGCATGACAATTGTGTGTACTTTTTATCTATAACATGATAATCACCATAGATGGGAGAGAGGATTGAGTGAACCCGTGAACCCATGTCCATTGTTTCTATAAGAGAAAACCTTTGTCTTGTCCTCTTGCATTGAAGAGGATTGGGACACTTTTACATTCTTGTTTTGTTACATTAAACTTCCATCCATTAAATCAACCATCTTGTTCTTTAAACCTGTTTAGTCATAATCAACTAAAACTTGTGACACTTTAGTTGTAGGGAATAGATTACTTTTCCTTCTTGCTCCTACGGATCGATACACTACTTCCACATTGAGAGGTGCTACAGTGATCCCTTGCTCTTGGGGGTTATCAAGTACTTTTCTGGTGTCGTTGCCGGGGAGCGTAACTCTTAAGTTATTATTCTCGTGTGCACTAGACAATAGATTTACTTTTAGTTTTGCCTCTTGCATTTGTCTTACTTTTATTTTGTATCTTGCAATCATCTAAGCTTGGGGAGGTGTACTTATTTATTGTTTGCTTGTGAGTTTTTCTTTTGTTTACTTTCAGTTTTGCATATTTACTTTAAGTTTTGCATCTTAGTTTAGTTTACTTTCAGTTTTGTATTTACCTTCTCTTTATATCAAAAACCCATAAAAATAAAAAAATTTAAAATACTATAAAAATCGTTGCTATGATCAATCCTAAGCTTGGGGATGTGCAGGGACCTCCAAGTTCACCAATACAACATGATGGTAATTCTCAAACTCAAAACTCACAATATGATAAGGCTTTAATGATAATGAAGGTATTTTTGGTATGCAATATGATAAGGATTTAGTTGATGTTCCTATTTTGCTTGATAATCCGCCATGCTTAGAAATTGCTACTAGCTTATGTGAGGATAAATATGATAAACTTGCTGGTTGTAATGATACTCTCATTCATGAGAGTCCTATATCATTCATGAGAGTCCTATACCATTAAAGCATGACAATTGTGTGTACTTTTTATCTATAACATGATAATCACCATAGATGGGAGAGAGGATTGAGTGAACCCATGAACCCATGTCCATTGTTTCTATAAGAGAAAACCTTTGTCTTGTCCTCTTGCATTGAAGAGGATTGGGACACTTTTACATTCTTGTTTTGTTACATTAAACTTCCATCCATTAAATCAACCATCTTGTTCTTTAAACCTGTTTAGTGCATAATCAACTAAAACTTGTGACACTTTAGTTGTAGGGAATAGATTACTTTTCCTTCTTGCTCCTACGGATCGATACCCTACTTCCACATTGAGAGGTGCTACAGTGATCCCCTGCTCTTGGGGGTTATCACCACCGACACCCTCCAGGGCAACCAAGGCACCCTCCAAGTCTTCGGGATGAGCTTGGCTGCTAGAGCCCGCAGGAGCGCCTAAATACCCTGGGTGAAAATGAAGACGAGAGACTTAGCAAAAGAGAAACACAAAATCAACACAAAGAGAGAAGGATGGGACATTGGTGAACCTGATAAGTAGTTGGTCACAGCTCCAAGTTGATGGGCGGCTGTTTTCTCACGCCTCTCAGCCTCCTCCCTCGCAGCTCGCGCGGCCTCATCGGCACACACATGGGCATCAACCTCGGCAGAGTCGAGCTTTCCCTTCAGTTCGGCAGACTGCAGCGCGGCGTCATCCCTCTCACGCTGAGTCCGTGCCAGGGACTCTGCAGACAATATACAATAAGGAACAGTACGGCAGAAGAACGTGAGCAGAAGAAAAAGGGGTGGTTTACCTTGTAGGTCAGCAGATTGTTGGCTGAGTCGAGCAACCTCCGCTTCCATGGCAGCATAGCGACAGCCAATGTCCAGTAGCTCGCGCGTAACTGGTTGTGATTGCACAAGGAGACAGTCAGAAGCCTGATTTTGAGTCCATACCAGATTGTGCCTAGTCGCATATGGACTCGGGGGCTACTCCCATCGGGAGCACTGACGCACACCTGACCAAACAGAAAACAAAAGACACAAAGGAAGAATGTGGCTTGAGTCTATACCCGACTAATCTTAGTCGCATATAGAATCGGGGGCTACTCCCATCGGGAGAGCTAACGTGCACCCGATATTGGAAAGGAAAATGTAACATCCCAAAACTTTGGAATGTTATAATAATCACAAAATTTTAAAACTTTTATTATTAGATAAAATAAAGGCTCCAAAAATCAAGAAAACATTCTCTTAGAAGACTATTTTGTTTTCAAAGGTTTATTATTTTAAATATTCTCTTATCTTCCATTTTCAAGTTTTAAAGGTTTGGAAATAAAGATCATCATTTTGATATTTATAAAGCCCATGATTAAATGGGTATTTGTATTTAAAGGATTTATCAAACCATATATATATATATTTTTAAAAAGATTTGTCCTAAGTTATTTTATTATGAAAATGAGTAAAACTTGGTTCAATTAAAATGAGATTACTCATAGTATTTTTTCTAGATTTTATTGGTTATTTTAGAAACAATATTTTCCAATATGTCAAAAATGGCATAAAGTTGCCATTTGAATTCAAATGAAAAGTTCAAAATATTAAATTTTGTGAAGTTATGATTTTGGTTCCAAAATGTTTTAAAAGTCTATACTGAATTTTACAAATTTTTACAATGTTATTTTACTTGATTTGGATGCCTAAATCAAAATCTACAAAAGAAAACAGATTTAAAAAAAAAACGATGACGTCACCTCGTCTTCAACCTCCAGTGCGTGATTCACGCCCGCGTATATCTCTCCCTTACCTTTTCTTCACGAATTGATTTCCGGAGATTTAGGGCACCATTTCACGCACCGTTTGTTGCTATAGAAAGCCTTCGACCTCCTCCTTCTTTAGCCCCTAAAAGCCCTCTCCGAAACGCATCCAGGCATCCCTAATTTCGACCGCCATTGCTGCACCACCACACCCGCGTCAAGCTCGATTCCGATGATCTCCGAGCTCCCCTCGCCCTCCCCTCTCTCACTTTATCCTCCCCATTCCTGAGCGCACCTTCTGGAAATCCCCGCTTGTATAGAGGAGCCCTGGGACGACGACTACATCCACGACCGGAAGTCACCGCCGCCGTTCTTCCTCGTTTCCGAAGAGCTAATGGAGCGGAACGAGCACGTTCCCAGCTCGTCGGCGTCTGCAACCACTCTGCCCGCATGACCGCGCCGTCCCAGGGAGCGCAGGTCGCCGCCGACCTCGCCCTCGTCTCCGTCCTCCCGTACTGCACTCCTTCTCCGTATCCCTCGATCACAAGGACCACGGGAACATCGCGTCCATCCTCGCCCATGCCGGCGACCGCACTGCTCCTTTCGTCGCTTGTCTCCATTCCCGGACGCGAACGAAAACGCCGCCATGTCCATCTTCTTCGCAGAGTCGCGCCGCAGGTCGTCGTTGCCTACTGGATCCAGGAACACCACCGCAGCGTCGTCGCCGTCCATCACCGAGCCGTGTCGACGTCGCCCCGTCCATCGCCGGTGAGAAGCGCCGCCCCATCTGAAACTTTTATTTCTGTCCTTTTGATCTCGATCCAATGGACAGAAACAGATCGAGCCGAGCCACGACCCAAGCCCAGCCGAGCCGATCTGAGCCGAGCCCACCTTTTTCTGGAATTATCCCGAATTAGAATTAAATGGCAGTTTTGCAGAAAAGTCCCTAGATCTTAGAACCTTCATAACTTTTTATTGGTTTGGCCAAATTTAACAAACTTTACCTTTTTGAAATCCTCTAGATCTGTGGAATTTTATAGAACTGTTAGTTTTCAGTTTTGCCCTAGTTAAATTATTCAAATTCCAAATGTGTAATTTGAGTAATTTCGGCATAACTTTAGTTTAAAAATAGCTTTTTGAGTAAATCCAATTGGGTTAGCTTTGTATAGTTGTCCTCTGTTCAGTAGGACCTTTCTCAAAATTTATAAAATATTTTGAATCACTGTTTTAATTAAACTTGTTTTTATGCCTTTTTGGGAGTTTTAAAATGTTTGTGGTATGGTTTTATTTGTTTTCTTTTGGGAAAATGTTTTGAAAATTAAGTTCTCTGTCCAGTAGACCCAAAACCCATTTTAGTTGAACCATTTCATCATGAAAATGTTGAAATTGGTTTAAAGTCCTTTAGTGACTTGTTTTGCAAACCTTGGACCTTTACCAACCTAGACCTCATCATAATAATTCTTTTTGCATATTGAATTATGTGATGAACTTGGACCATCAACCTTGTTGTTTTATTGTTGTCCATGTTTAATGTTGTGTTTGTTTTATTGTTTGTTGGGTTGTTATTTATTGTTGTTTGTTTATATTGTTTAGAGTGAACGGAGTGCTCCAAGATACGTTGAAGAGAGTGTGTGAGCAACAACACGTTTTCAAAGGCAAGTGATGCTCACTGCATAAATTTCCTAAGTATTTTGAATATGCATTGTAGTTTACTTTTTCTAAGTAGAATTGCATGTCAGGCGTTATTACTATGCTATGCTAGACCTGTTTAGTACTACTCCAAATATTCCTAAGTGTCTAGTACCTATATGATAACTTAATAGAAGTATTGAAATGCTATGCTATGTGTTTTTCTATGAAAAGTTAATTTCTACAAAGTTAAACAAACACCTGGGTGGAATTGGTTTGCTCTACCGGTTGTTGAAAGTTGAGTGGCTACTCAGGGCCATTTCTATGGTTATACCTGAGTATGTGCACTTGTGGATGGCCACCCAGGAACAAAGAGATTTGAAGTGGCTCCATGTGAAGAATGCTTCCAGTGCAGCCACTTGGTATTATGGCTCTGCCTTGACTAAGTAAGTTCTAGGAACCTGATTCCGGCAGTTCGCAGCGGATGAATGTCTTGTATGGGTCTGCCAGAGGAACAGGGGACTATTTCCCAAAGGTCTCGTCTTCATCTTCACCTTTCCTTTTCACTTCAAGAAGGTCAAGGATAGAATGGGTTGATGAAGTCTTGTGGTGAAAGTGCACAACCTCTCGAGAGTGTCAAACTATGATCATAGCCGTGTCCCCGGTTACGGACAATTCTGAGCAGCTGAACAAGGATGTCAACGGAGGATCTCAACATTCCAATTTCTCTAATTTAAAACTTGATGGGTGAACAAGGGTAGTTGAGACGGTGGTTTTCATGCCATGAAAGTCTCGTATTGCTGAAAAGAAGTTTTACAAAGAGTTAGGAAAAAGTTGGCTTTCTGCAAAAATGGCCTTTAACTCCACCAGCCAAATATGCATATAGCTAATAGGAGTTTGCCTTTATGAGTCCACAAGTATCACTTGCCAGATCCATTCCAATGGTTCTGACCAATTTTTGGCTGCAACGTTTTCACCGTTGCAGGTTCGTCCGACGATGAGTAAGGAACGCTATAGGTTTCGAGTCTGCAACCAACATGTCTGCCTGTGGCACATGAAGATGATGAGGCTCCATGCTATTATATGTTTTCCGCTGCTGAACTTTGTAATATGCTAGCCTTGTGCTATGCAACTTGTAATGTTTATTTTTCTGGATCTTCGAAGTAATAGATATTTGACGCATTTGCATGATATTACATCTTGAACTGTGGTGCTAGCTATTCGATCCAGGGACTAGCACAGAACACAGGGATCCTGGCCATTTTTAAAGGCAAGGTCGCTACAGAAAAATAAACAACTTACGTGTTCGGCTGAAGCTAGCGGAGGAGTGCTGACGATGGTGACAAGATTGTCACCAGGAGCAGTCATTGCAGGAGTGCCCAGCACAACACCGTGGTTGGGTGACGGCGGCGGAGCCATTGTACCCTTTAAGCCAGGATCTGTGCTCTCGCACTCCTCTTCAGGCTTGGCCGCGTCCAGTCGAGGAGGTTTCCCACCGGAAGAGTCGCTGGAAAAGACACGCGGTTTACTCTAAAGCACCAACCCCCAAGGTTGCAAAAGAGAAACAACAAAAAGAAAGAATAAGACTCACGAGCTCAGCTCAGTCAGAAGGACGTCAGGGTCGAAGAAGTCGGAAAAACGTGGGCCCACTTTGACGGAGGGACCGCAAGATCTCGCGCTGGCACAGTCTCGTCGCCGGCATGAGCTGGAGGCGAAGATGAGCCGGAGGCATCGGCGCCAACACTCTGCTTTGACTTCCTTGGCAACTTCGAGCCAGCATAGCGGAGTCGCTTCCGGCAGGTCTCCAGGGTAGCATCATCGCTCTCCGCACCTTCTGCCTCATTAGGTGACATAGCGGAGGAGACCGAGATGTCCTGCTCATCAGGATCCATCCGCAGGTCTGGGACCGCAGAGGTTCCCTTACCCTCGGGTAGTGGCGGCAGACTAACGAATGTGGAGAATCCCTTCAAACAACAAAAATAGATCATTTGAGAGGAGGCAATAAAGAACAAAGACTAAAGACAAGCAGCAAAACCACGCGATTACCTCAGGCACAGGGTGCTCTGCGCTGAAGGGGGTAACAGGAGGATCGAAGACGTGCGGCTCACCAACCTTCAGCATGGTCAGGGCATAGACGCGGGCTTCGACCTCGCCCATCGGCAACTCCTCTGCAAATACGCGTGTCGCATCCGCGGCACCCGTGTACTCATGCAGTGGGTGCTCCCGAGCCTGAATAGGGTGCACGCGCCTTTTGATAAACGTGGCAATCAGGTGCACCCCGTTCACCTCCTTGCCAGCAGTCTTCAGCAGCGCAGACACACGAGACACCAGCAGAGTCGCTTCGTTGGCTTCTCGGACGTCGGGTCGGTGAGACCACGAGTTCTTGTTCTTCACAATGACGCCGGCTCGAAATGGCGACACTCCATACAGCTGCCCCGGCTTGCAGGTGTCGAAGACGTAGAACCACTTCTTCCTCCA
Source organism: Puccinellia tenuiflora (assembly GCA_012064385.1). Lineage (NCBI taxonomy): Eukaryota > Viridiplantae > Streptophyta > Magnoliopsida > Poales > Poaceae > Puccinellia > Puccinellia tenuiflora. The sequence continues at coordinate 258,025 of QRDG01000664.1, read as the reverse complement.
GTTCTGCGCAGACTCGAGCTGCTTCGAATCGAAGTAGTCGATGTCTCCACGGGTCTAGATCCCGAAGCCGCCTATGGGGTACACGCCGCGAGCACCGGCGTTGCGCTTCACGTTGAAGATGTGTTGCCATAATCCCCAGGAAACACTTGCACATGACAATGAAGCAAGCGATGTGCAGCATGGCATTGGGGGTGAAGTCATGGAGTTGCACGCCATACGCGTACATCAAACCACGAAAAAATTCGTGAACAGGGAATGCGAATCCCCTGTTCACAAAATCGACGAAGCAGACGCACTCGTCATCTTGGGGACGGGGAGTTACCTCGTCGCCAGGCGCCCGCGTCTTCATCTTCTCCAGCGACGACAAGTGCCCGTCGCGGCGCAACGCCTCCAGATGGCGCTCGGTCACGGAGGACCATTGCCAGTCGCCATGGACCTTCTTCAGATCGACCGCGGTGGTGCCGTCAGCGGCGGCGGAGGTCCCCGGCGCTTTCTTCCTCCCGCTAGTCTTCTTCATCATGGCAAAGTGGGGGAGGAACCGAGCTCTCTCTTTTTTCTCTTGGCTGGAAGAACGGTTGCAAGGCGCAAGGAGGAAGATGAACTTGGACGGTGAGAATGGGGATTTTTCCCTCCATCGCCGGTACATCTTTATTTATCCTTTAGGGCAAGTTGATCAAGGCCCTTGATTTCGCATCGTGCGGAACGGCGTGGATCTAACCCTACACGTGGCGAGCGTGGAGGGCAACCGTCGTGGGCCGCATCAACCACTACGCACGGGAAACGAGGAGGCCATCATCATAGCGCCGCGTAAATTTCGCGACGCGTGGTCAAACTGACGTAGTGACCCGTCCTGTCATTTCTGGCAGGCCGAGAGGCAGAGCGCATCGGTTGCGAAGAGCACGCCAATGACATCGTCAATGACGTAACCAAAGGTCTGCTTCCATTCAAAATCTTTCACAGCATGCCTGACCTGATATAGTATCGGGTCCTTGCGGCATTTGATTAATGTCGTACACTCCATATTACTCCCATCGGGAGCAAAAAATCCTCGAAATAATTTACAAGGTCAGCGGGTTGAGATTATCCCCAATTACAAGTAATTCAGCATAATCTCAGGGGCTACTCCCATCGGGAGCGCTGTCGCGCACCCGATATCTGAAAGACTAACAGGAACTTGAATGGTTATCGACTCTAGTCTAACCCGAGCAAATAAACAAAATACCTGAGATAAATCAGATGCGATTGACCCTCGGATGCTGCATTTTACCGTGCAAAGGTAAGACCCACCGATTCGTCGTGTAGGGCCGGGACCAACAGCAACAGCTGAGATACCTGACAACTATGCCGCGCCAACAGGCGTGATGAAAATCCCGACGGACGCGTTGGGTACCCTTAAAAGCTCAGTTCGACTCTGTGAGACCTCAAATATGGCCGGAGTCGAATGGTCTAGCCTCCGGACTCGAGCCGGGGACTTGAGTCTGGCGTAGGCTGGTAAGGTTTGTGCCCAAGAGCACTTAACTGGTCCCGATACTGTCAAGTCAACCAGGCCTGCCACGCCGGGCATCCCGCGCAAAAACGCCCTACAAAACGGGTACGAAACATGTCGCCTAAAATTATAAGCTATGTACTTGAACACCTGACTAAGGGTGGAGTCCCTGCCAGACTCCCTGAAGTCTACCAGGTCCTCGGGGGCTACTGACGTGGGTGTACCCTTTGGGTGTACCACGATTAAGATATGTGGTGTTCAAATAAGCTGCGGCCCACGAAACAAGCCCAAAGAGAAGGCCCATACCGAAGGAAACAACCCAAGAAGCAAGGAGCTTATGTCGGTTGTAGTAATTCTCGAATTGTAACCCTAGTTGGTAGAGGATTCCCGGGACCCAGCCCCACTACATAAGGGCTGGGAGGGTCGCCGATCTATGACACGCTCATACTCGCCACCAGAAACCCTAGCGAGATCGCATCTACCGATTTTGCCATTATAACCCTTGTGAGCAACCTCGATCAATACCAGACAAGCAGGACGTAGGGCTTTTACCTTCGGGGGCCTGAACCTGGGTAAATCTTGCTTGTCAGCCGATGAATTCACCAACACCACCATCTTCTTCTCCTCTACATGAAACCCAAGGATGACCTCCGAGGGATTTGGCGTGGTAACCCCACGTCGGCCGGTATGACCGGGCATACCGGCACCAAACCAGCAACTTCGGCCGGTACGATCGGGCTGGGAGCCGGTCATACCGGGCGTGGCATTTCCAGTCGGGAAGAAACGGCTGTTTGAATGCCGTCTTCAGTCCGGGTGGTAATGGCCTCCATCAAATCCTCCATCCTCGCCTATTTAAGCCCCTTGTCGTCCTCTCCATCTTCCCCATGAAGCCTAGTAGCCACGCCGCCAGGCTGCCCAATTCTCAAGCTCGCACCGCCGCCATTGACGCCGGAGAAGAACTCGAACAACGATGAACCTCGTCGACCTCTGCTCGATCTCTTCATCCCTATCTTTTTCCCCTTCCTTTGCTCTTTGGTTTGACACCATTTGGTGCTTTCTTTCCCGCTAGATCGATGAGCATCATGCATTTGTTAGATAACAGAAACCTTGAAATATCTATAGTGCTAAACTGATTTGTGAGTTAGCTTGCATTCCATGCATCAATATATTTTTGTGTTGCCGCATTATGATTGTTGTATTGAATTGTTGTTTTTGTTGTGTGAATAGATTGTGAGGAGTGTCAAGCGTAGTGTGAGTGCTGTGACAACCAAACGGCAATCAAGGCAAGTGTATACATATTCATGATTGACCTATTATTTTTGTTATGTTTGCATTGTAGACTATTTCAGTAGATTGCATGATAAGTTTACTAATGTTGTATTTGTGCTATGCAAGCATATAGATTTGCAACATGACTTTGGTAGTGACCTATATTAATTTAGTAGAAATGCTTACTGCAAAATTGAAAGTTTTGATGTAGTGAGTCAGGTGAAAAACTCTACTAAATTAATGAACCACCTGGGTGGATATGGTTTGTTGAGGCTGTTTATTGTTGAGTGGCTACTTGGGGCTATTTCTATGGTAACCCAAGTGGGCTCCACTTGTGGATGGCCACCCAGGGTCTAAGATTAATGTCACGCCATGTGTGTTTGCCCGACCGTGCAAGCACTAGTCATATAGGCTCTGTCTTGACGGAGTATGTTGTGTGGACCTGGGTCTGTGAGATCTGAAGATGTAGAGAGGTAGGACGGCAGTGATCTCGCTAGTAGTACCACGGGAAAACACTTATGAAAAGTCTCATCTCGATCTTCTCCTTTCCTTCTCACTAAATGAGTGAATAGCAAGTTTGGGTTGATTGGGTCTAGTGGGGAAAGTGCCACAAACTCTCGAGAGTACTAAAACAAAGATCTTAGCCGTGTCCCCGGTAATGGACAATTACGAGTGACCGAACAAGGATGTCGACAGAAGATCTCTTCATTCCAATTTCAGAATAAAATTTGATGGGTGAACTCGGGTAAATGAGACACTGGATGCGTTCCATGGGTGTGTCTCATATTCATAGTTGAGAATAAGATGCTTTATAATAAGTAGGACAAAATTGGCTTTATGCAATAGCCTTGAGCTCCACCAGCCAAATAAGCATGTAGCAATAGTCTTGCCATTTTATAATCCACCAGTGTATCACTTGCCAGCCTGTCACAAGGTATTGACCCAAATTCCCTGGGCTGCAATGTTAATGTTGCAGGTTTACGATGACGAGTGGGGATGTCTACCTTTCGAGCTTGCAACCAACATGAATGCCGGTGGCACATGAAGATGATGAAGCTCTTTGTGCTACTTATGTTTCCGCTGCCAAACTTTGTGTTCAAGTTAGCCTTTGGCTATGCAATTTGTAAAGAATATTTTACTTATGGATCTCATGATGTAATAATTATTGACATTGATGCATGGTATTACATCTATTTGTGAATTTCTATCCATACTTGATCCAGGGAATATCATATTTCACAATGTGTTCTTGCTTTTCTAAGCGAGGGCTCTACAAGATGGTATCAGAGCGTAATGTTGCCTGTAGGCTCGAAAACTTTAGGTTTTGATTAGAAATAGGAAAGACAATAGGAACAAATGTTATTTTCTATTTATCAAAAACTTACCTAATATATTTCTTGTAATCTTCTCAACTATTTGCTTCGTAAATTATCTTCTCTTGTTTATAGATGACCTGTCTGTTTGACTTTATCAAGAATGGACCAGTGATGACCATGACTCCGATATGTTTCCAAAGGCGTGAAGATCAACATGAAAAGCATGGAAAGCCATCGATTACATTGGTTGAAGACTTCGACTTAGACTTCACAACACCCAGAGATAACCTCGATGAATTCAAAGAAATAGAAGAGAACTTGAAGCACTGAAGAAATAGATAGACTAGATCATACGTCTCAAACGTATCTATAATTTTTGAGTGATCCATGCTAGTTTTGTGATATTGTCACATGTTTTTACTGTCATTTATATCATTTTTATGCATTTTTTCGGACTAACCTATTGACAAGATGCCAAGTGCCAGTTCCCTGTTTTTGCTGTTTTTGTATTTCAGAAATTTACTTCTGGAAATATTCTCGGAATTGCACCAAAATTTACGAGGAATTTTTACTTGACGGAAGACACCAGAAGACCAAAGGGCAGCCCTGGGGGCCACCCACAGGGCAGGAACGGCCTCCTGCCGCGGCCCCCCCTTGGCCCGCGGGTGGGACCCGCCCCTGCTCCTATGGCGTCTCCTCGGCCCCCTCCGACGCCTATAAAATCCCTTTTGACCTAAAAACGTCGGGGCGGCCATTATTTTCCAGAAACTCAACCCCGACGCGCCGTCACCGAAAACCCTAGTTCGGGGTCCAATCTGAAGCTGATCCCGACACTCTGCCGGAGGGGAGATCGATCCCGGAGGGCTATTCATCGCCATGCCTTCCTCCTGGATGATTTGTGAGTAGTCTCACCTTGTACTACGGGTCCATGGCAGTAGCTAGTTGGTAGTCTCTCTCTCTTGTGCTTCATGTCTTATGATCTTGTGAGCAGCCTAACACGATCAAGATCGATTATTGTAATGCTGGGATCCGATGGATTATGAAGTTATGTTCAGATTGTGCATGATTCTTATATGAGTAATTTATGTTCTTGCATGCTCTCCGATGTGCATAGTTACTTTGGACAAGTGATTGTGTGTATCTCCAAGAGAGGGTATTTATGCTAGATAGTGGGTTCATGCCCCATTTTGTTCCTGGGCACGAGTGACAGAAACGTCTAAGGGCGATGGTGTGCTGTTGCTACTAAGGGTAAAAAAGCGGTGTTAATGTCTCTTTTGATATTAGTATTGCTTACTTCATGCACTTTACTTAATGCAATTGTCTGTTGCTTGCAACTTAATACCGTTGGGTGACAGGCTGGATAGCGATCCCACGGTGGACTTTTTAGACAAAGACGCAGTTGAACTCAACGGTCTTTGTTCCTTGTCGTGATGCCTCCATAAATATTATCATGTCCTTTTTGTCATAGCTAAATTGGGTTTGTGTCATGATCTTGTCAATTGCCTAGCTGTAATTCGTTCACCCATCACATGCATATTTTATTTACTTGAGAGACTCCACTAGTGAACCCATTGCCCCCGGTCCATCTTTTTACATTGTTTACAACCTCATTTACTTGTTTTTAATCATCATTACTCCTCTGGTCACTTTTCATAATTTATCTATTTCATCATACAATTAACCGCTTTGTTTTCTGTGAGACCGGAAAGATTGACAACCTTTCCGCCGTTTGGGGCAAAGTATTTTGGTTGAGTGTGTGCAGGTCCGCGTCTGTTGAAGGTCAAGCGCCAGAGATCTTCAACATTCACCTCGTTGTTGATTTCAAAGTACTACTGGTTCGATAAACCTCGGTTCGTTAAACGAGTGAAAACTGCTACTAGCTACAATTCCGCCTTCGCTTGGGGCACTACCCAACTTATCAATATCTACCATCAAGCAGTTTTCTGGTGCCGTTGCCGGGGACTTTGGAGCTACAGCAAGGGGAGTCTCATACTCTCAATCTCTTTACTTTGTTTTTGTCTTGCTTGCTTTATATCTCGTTTAGTTTATTTTCCTGTTTCAAAATTTTAAAACCCCAAAAAAATTAGTGTAGTCTTTATTTTCGTTTTGTTAGTATGCTTAGTTATTTACTTGTTCTCAATGGTTAACTTCTTTGAAACTAGATCTTATTGGCAAGGCGGGTTCACAGAGGAACAAAAAGAATATTATAAGGAATACCGCTTGTCACAAAAAGGGATACACTTATGGAAAATAATAAATCAACTGAACAATTATGCTAGAGATTTGTGCTTTAAATATGACATATCTTATTGTTGTGATGAATATTTATGTTGCTTGAATTTTGAACACCTTCCTTTCCAATGTGCTTGCAATGATACTGAAATCTTAGCATCTTATGCTAAGGGAAACTATGATTTTTATGATGTGGAACAAATAGAAGAATTTGTTGCTTGGAAGGGTGCTTATGAAATTACTTCTTTGCTTCAAAATGTTGATGATGCTTCTTACAAATCTGAAAGTTTTGCTATACTTAAATATTTCATGGATAATTACAAAGATGATAATGCTTATATTACTGAATATCTTAAGGGTTTATCTCCCCCAGAGGAAGAGACTAATGCCATACAGGAGCCTATGGAAGAAGAAATTGCTGAAATTGGAAGCTCATTAGATGAAAACGAGGAGGAGAGTGACGAACAAGAGGAGGAAGAATGGAGTAGCTACCCATCTCTACCTTCTAATGAGAGTAACTCTCTAACTCATACATTATTTAATTGCCCTCCTTCCTCACAAAAGGAGAATGAATGCTATGATCCCATTGATTCATTTGAAACATCCCTTTTGATAAAAATGATCTTGTTATATATGATAATCCGTGCTATATTGATAAATCTTATGATAATCCTTTATTTGCTACAGCCAATGAGATGCATGATAATGAGGAGTTGTGTTTAGAAAGTTCATATGATAAAGCTCTTGATGATGGTCCTAGATTACTTGATGATAAAAATTATAATGCTATTGAAAGTGGGTTTAATCCCACTATTTTTGAGATGGACCGAAATTATGTGCTTGTAGATCATGAAAAGCCTGTTTTAAGTGATAATTATATTGTTGAGTTTGTTCATGATGCTACTGAAAATTATTATGAGAGAGGAAAATATGGTTTTCAGAGTTCTCATGTTACTAAAACACCTCTCTTTATGCTAAAAGTTTTGAAGTTGCACTTGCTTTACCTTCCTATGCTTTATGCTTCATTGATTTATTTTCTTACAAGATGCCTATGCATAGGAAGATGGTTAGACTTAAATGTATTTTATATTTGCTTCTTGATGCTCTCTTGTGCATTTCAACTCTTATTATTATGTGAGCATCATTGAAAATACTGGGCCAAGCTAAAAGGCGTTAAAGAAAAGCGCTTGTTCGGAGGCAACCCATCTTTTATTTTCAGTTTGCTTTTTGATTTTCTTGAGTCATGAAGTTATTACCTCTGTAGAAACTTCATTGTATCTTTTTATTTTGGTTTTTTGTGCCAAGTTTAGCCTCTAATGCATTGAAAGTGCGAGGTATTGTGTTGCTGTCCAAAAACAGATTCTGTGCGCCTGTTGCACGCAAATCCTAAAATTGCCAGAATTTTATATTTTTCTGATAATTGTTTAAAGCAAGCCTGATTCTTTTATTTATCTTTCGTTAGTTTTAAGTTTTTTGATTTGAGCTGCAGAAGTTCCTCGCAAAATTCGATCTTTACAGACTGTTCAGATTTTGACAGATTCTGCTTTTATTTTGCATTTGTCTCTTTACCATCGTCATATGTGATACTGTAGGGGTATAGTGCCACATTGAGGCTTAGTAAACAGTAGCTAATGTTTAATGAAGTTGGTTTCAATTTGTCTTGAGTTGAACACATGTGCATTTTAATTTATAAGCACTAACCCTCTAATCAAATTATGAGAAGTTTTGTGTGAAGTGAGTTTTTAAGTTCCAAAGGAGAGGAATATGAAGAAATCGAGGATGGGTCAGAGATCAAGATTGGGGATTCCCCCATGGATCCCCCTCTGAATATCAAGAACTATCAAGAGTCAAAGCTTGGGGATGCCCAAGGCATCCCCTCATCTTCATCGACTATCATAAGGTCGTCTTCATTGAACTTCGTTTTTATCACTTTACATATTATGTGCTATGCTTGGAGCGTCTTTTTACTTTCAGTTTTGTTAGTTTGTTTGTTAGTCATATCTTTGTTGGATCCTAGCTTTATTTGTGTGGGAGAGAGGCACGCTCCGCTTTTTCGTTTGAATACTCCTTTGCTTCGCTTATATCTTTTTGAGTATTCTTAGCTACTGTCTTTTTCTAGTAAGCTCTTGCTTTTAGCTTTTATCTTGTTTAGAGCTGCTAGTTGTTAAGTTAAACTCTCTTGTTCTTCACTTATACTTGTTGGAGAGTTGTTGTTGAAAAATTGCTTGAATTGTCAATGCGGCAAAATGCTATTTGTGTGATGATAGAATAAAATGAAAAGCCTGCATAGTTTTGTAGATCATGGTATGGATACTTGATGCTTCTCAATTGTTTTGAGATGATAAGTTGAATGCCTAAACTTGCTGGTTATTTGAGTGGAATTGATTAGTAAAGAAATATGGTTGAAAGCTTGAAATTGTGTGGTTTTTCATAGTTGTTAATTCATAGTGCTAATCTTTCCATCAAAAGAATTGTTTGGTCAACAAGGGAGACGGTGTAGAGTTTTATGGTTATGACCATAAATGTCTTATGTTGTTCTGTTACCGGTTATTGTTAGATGTTTGCTTCAAATACCTTCTTTTTGCTAAGCCTAAAAATTCGTACTGAGTGTATAGTTCACTCGTGCATCCAATCCCCAAAGCCAAACTTTCTTGCCAGCTGAGTCCACCATATCTACCTATGCATGGTATTTCCTACCATTCCAAGTCAATTTGTCATGTGCTATCTTTAAAAATTCAAAATATTCCTTTTTGTGCCTTTGTTTTTAAGCTCATGAGGGAGCAGTAGAGAGCTAGATATAACTCGTGACGAGCAAGGTCATTTCCCCCCTTTCACCCGGTGTCGATGGATTACGTCTTCACTTGAATCAACCTGAGAGCAGCTTAAGCAAAAATATAAATATAACTCACCATTCTCCTCCGCGCAATGCAAATCTGAGAAATCAGCCCAAACATTGGACAGTGGTGAAACCAAGGAGAAAGAAGAGCGTACTCGCTCTTCTAAGAACCAGCTTCTCTGAGGGACTAGATAGCTTCTCTGTTGTGAAGTGGTTGACGAAAGCATGCATACCTCAAATCATTTACTTCTGTTTTAAAAACCAAAAAGCTCTAGCACATGACTAATCCCTGCTTCCCTCTGCGAAGGGCCTTTATTTTACTTTTAATGTTGAGTCAGATTTCCCTTTTTCCTTCTATCTCCACAAAAGCAAACATCTAGCATTGACCCTGGGTATCGTTGAGCATATTATATTATCAAGATTAAACATGAATCTTTATATTGACTTTATCTATAAGATAAGCCGTTGGAAGTTGAAGCTCTTTGCTAATGCTTACATCTTCCTATGTGTTGATTCTCAAACACTTTTGTCATGGAATTATTATCCTTGTGAATTAGTCAAATATGTTGATCACATTGTTTTCATGTCTTTGACATACTATTTATGAAAGGTTTTGCTTGGATGATTCAACTTGTTTATTCATTGCTTTCTTGCTATCAATTATAGACAATTGTTTTGTATCTCTTCATTCACATCCTTTGATTTGCATCACTATCTTGATCAAGAAAGTGTTGGTTGCATGTCTCATAAAAAATTATTTGTTATCACTTACCTACTCGAGGACGAGTAGGAGTTAAGCTTGGGGATGCTGATACGTCTCAAACGTATCTATAATTTTTGAGCGATCCATGCTAGTTTTGTGATATTGTCACATGTTTTTACTGTCATTTATATCATTTTTATGCATTTTGTCGGACTAACCTATTAACAAGATGCCAAGTGCCAGTTCCCTGTTTTTGCCGTTTTTGTATTTCAGAATTCTGGAAATATTCTCAGAATTGCATCAAAATTTACGAGGAATTTTTACTCGACGGAAGACACCAGAAGACCAAAGGGCAGCCCTGGGGGCCACCCACAGGGCAGGGACGGCCTCCTGCCACGGCCCCCCCTTGGCCCGCGGGTGGGACCCGCCCCTGCTCCTGGGGCGTCTCCTCAGCCCCCTCCGACGCCTATAAAATCCCTTTTGACCTAAAAACGTCGGGGCGGCCATTATTTTCCAGAAACTCGACCCCGACGCACCGTCACCGAAAACCCTAGTTCGGGGTCCAATCTGAAGCTGATCCCGGCACTCTGCCGGAGGGGAGATCGATCCCGGAGGGCTCTTCATCGCCATGCCTTCCTCGGGGATGATTTGTGAGTAGTCTCACCTTGGACTACGGGTCCATGGCAGTAGCTAGTTGGTAGTCTCTCTCTCTTGTGCTTCATGTCTTATGATCTTGTGAGCTGCCTAACATGATCAAGATCTATTATTGTAATGCTATGTGATGTGTTTGCTGGGATCCAATGGATTATGAAGTTATGTTCAAATTGTGCATGATTCTTATATGAGTAATTTATGTTCTTGCATGCTCTCCGATGTGCATAGTTACTTTGTCCAAGTGATTGTGTGTATCTCCAAGAGAGGGTATTTATGCTAGATAGTGGGTTCATGCCCCATTTTGTTCCTGGGCACGAGTGACAGAAACGTCTGAGGGCGATGGTGTGCTGTTGCTACTAAGGGTAAAAAAGTGGTGTTAATGTCTCTTTTGATATTAGTATTGCTTACTTCATGCACTTTACTTAATGCAATTGTCTGTTGCTTGCAACTTAATACCGTTGGGTGACATGCTGGATAGCGATCCCACGGTGGACTTTTTAGACAAAGACACAGTTGGACTCAACGGTCTTTGTTCCTTGTCGTGATGCCTCCATAAATATTATCATGTCCTTTTTGTCATAGCTAAATTGGGTTTGTGTCATGATCTTGTCAATTGCCTAGCTGTAATTCGTTCACCCATTACATGCATATTTTATTTACTTGAGAGACTCCACTAGTGAACCCATGGCCCCAGGTCCATCTTTTACATTGTTTACAACCTCATTTACTTGTTTTTAATCATCAGTACTCCTCTGGTCACTTTTCATATTTTATCTATTTCATCATACAATTAACCGCTTTGTTTTTCTGCGAGACCGGAAAGATTGACAACCTTTCCGCCGTTGGGGGCAAAGTATTTTGGTTGAGTGTGTGCAGGTCCGCGTCTGTTGAAGGTCAAGCGCCAGAGATCTTCAACATTCACCTCGTTGTTGATTTCAAAGTCCTACTGGTTCGATAAACCTCGGTTCGTTAAACGAGGGAAAACTGCTACTAGCTACAATTCCGCCTTCGCTTGGGGCACTACCCAACTTATCAATATCTACCATCACTAGACCACCATTTTTATTAGAATAACGTTATCGTGGTATTGTATTGACTTACCAAATTGTGGTATGGCAGTACTATCGTGCTTATTTTTAAAACCTTTATTGTGTTAGTTTGTTTTCCAAAACTATTTTTTCAAAATTAAAAAGGAGTGGTTGTTTTTTACTTTTGTTTCATGACTGTTCACCATTTTTTGTTGAAGGACCTGAGCGAGCTCCAGCAGCAGGTGGGGCCGGTCGTGAACCTCGTGGAGCAGGCACGAGACAACGCGCAGGTCGGCCGGACCATGTCGCGCCAACGCTAGCGCATGCTCCACGACCTGGTACTCCGTGCGCGCGCCGTTGGGGACGACCTAAGGATCGAGGTTCCCAACTTTGCCGCCCTGGATGCCTTCTCTGGCTACCACCAGATCAAGATGGCGAAGGAGGACGAGGAGAAGACAACATTTCTCACCCCTTGTGGTGTGTTTTGCTACGTCCGCATGCCCTTCGGCCTGAAGAACGCCGGCGCCACTTTCCAGCGCCTTATGAGGATCGCCTTGGGGGCTCAAATGGGGAGGAATGCAGAGGCCTACGGCGACGACATCGTGGTCAAGACCCGCGAGGAGGACACGGTCACCAAGGACCTCGAGGAGACCTTTGCCAACCTGCGCAAGCTAAACATCAAGCTGAACCCCGCCAAGTGCGTCTTCGGGGTCCCTTCAGGCAAGCTCCTCGGGTTCCTGGTGTCTCATCGCGGCATTGAAGCAAACCCTGACAAGATCAGAGCCATAGAAGAGATGCAGCCTCCTCGTCGCCTCAAGGACATGCAGCGCTTAGCGGGATGTATGGCCAGCCTTGGCCGTTTCATCTCCAAGTTCGGCGAGAGGGCGCTGCCATTTTTCAAGATCATGAAGAGGTCTGGTCCTTTCAAGTGGACCCCTGAAGCAGCAAAGGCCTTTGAGGACCTGAAGAAATTGTTGGTAATATGCCCTAGAGGCAATAATAAAATGGTTTATTAGCATATTCATGTTTATGATAATAGTTTATTATCCATGCTATAATTGTATTAATTGGAAACATAATACATGTGTGGAATATAAACAAACAGGTGTCCCTAGTAAGCCTCTACCGGACTAGTTCGTTAGTCAAGAGATGGTTAGAGTTTTCTAACCATGGACTTGTTACAGTCACTTGATAACGGAGTCATATCATTAGGAGTAGTGATGTGATGGACAAGACCCGATAATAAAGAGTTGCAATTGATCGTGTCACACAAGTTTCATTGCCAACACTTTTAGTATGCCAAGTATAGTTTCCTTAGACCATGAGATTATGTCACTCCCGTTTACCGGAGGAATACTTTGTGGACATCAAACGTCACTTCGTAACTGGGTCATTATAAAGGTGGCTTTCAGGTATCTCCGATGGTATTTGTTGGGTGACATGAATCAAGACTGGGATTTGTCCTTCCTTGTGACGGAAAAGATATCTCTGGGCCCTCTTGGTAATATAGCATCAAGAAAGGTTGCAACCATGTGATTAAGTGTTAATCACGGAGATCCTATATTATGGACGAGTAAAGAGAATTTGCCAGGTAACGAGATTGAACTAGATATGGAGATATTGACGATCAAGTCTCGGGCAAATTAAATATCGTGAGACAAAGGGAATCGTATATGAGATTAAGAATCTCCGGCATCGTGGTTCAATCGATAAAGAACTTCGTTGAATATGTAGGAGTCAATATGGGCATCCTGGTCCCGCTGTTGATTATTGATATGATCATGTCTGCATGTTCTCGAACCCGTAGGGTCACACACTTAACGCTCCGATGTAGCTAGGGTTTTGCGATGAGATAATTGATGGTATGAACGAATGGTGATTCGGAGTCTCGGATGAGATCCTAGATATCACGAGGAGCTCCGGAAGAGTCCGGAGATAAAATTTTATATAAGGAAAGTGGTTTCCAGGGTTCCGGAAAAGTTCGGGAAAATTCCGGCAGAGTACCGGAAGATTCTAGAAGGTTCCGGAAGGTTCCGGAGGGCCCCACCTTGGGGCCACGAACCTAGAAGGGCCAACATGGACCGAGGGGAGCTGCAGCAGCCCACATGGGCTGGCCGCACCTTGTCCCCAAGGCCCATGCGGCCAAGGCAAGGTGGGGGCAACCCTAACCCTAATTGGGCGCCTTGGGGGGCAAGTTTCCCCCCTTGGCCGGCCCTAGATGGGTTTGGGGCGCCCCCCACAGCCCCCTCACGCCTATATAAGGAGGAGGGGAGGGCTGGGGCGCAGCACCCTTGAACCCTAGCCGCCGGCCTCCCTCTCCTCTCCCTCCTCTCTCCTGCAGCTGCTTGGCGAAGCCCTGCAGGAATTTCTCCACCATCAACGCCACCACAACCGTCGTGGTGCCGAGATCCATCTAGCCATCTCCACCTTGCTTGCGGGATCAAGAAGGCGGAGATCTACATCGAGCCGTACGTGTGGATACCGCGGAGGTGCTACCCCTTGTGGCACTTCATCGGATTGGATCTTCGAGGAAATACATCTCCTCGCGACTAGATGAGTCTAGTTGCGGGGATCGACTAGCCAACCCCTGCACCGACAAAATGCTTTGAACGTTCTTCGAGGGTAAGAGATTGGATCTCATCTTCGCTACCTCCGTCTAATAGATCTAGATCCTTGGGGTTTATTCCGCTTGCTGCGTAGGAAAATTTTTGTTTTCTATGCTGCGACCCCATCAGAAATACCTGGCGAGCCCACCCATCATGGTTGCCCCACGCCCTCGCGAACCTCTGAAGCTGTATCTTGCAGCCACTCCTCAGACGGCAAGCGCGGTCTTGGTGGCTGAAAGGGAAGAGCCAGTCCTCGCCAAGCAGAACTCCGCCTCGCCAAGCCCAGAACCACCCGACAAGGAAGCAGCCTCGACAAGCCTCCAGCCTCCTGCCGAGCCTCCACAAGTGGGGCCTCAAGAAAACCTCGACAAGGACTCCACCGAGCCTCGAGAGGAGCCAGCCGCTGCCACGCCAACAACTACCCTCATCGAGCATCCCGTGTACTTCGTCAGCACAGTGATGTGGGACGCTCGCGAGCGCTACCCCATGTAGCAAAAGCTCCTCTTCTCGCTCCTCAGCGCCTCCAGGAAGCTGCGCCACTACTTCCAGGGTCACCCCATCAAGGTGGTCACCTCATACCCCCTGGAGCAAGTCCTGCGCAACCCAAACGCAATAGATCGCGTCGCAAGCTGGGGCATCGAGCTACAACCTTTCGAGCTGGAGTTTGACACCACATGGGTCATCAAGGGCAGGGCGCTGGCTGATTTCATGGCCGAATGGACGGACATGCATGAAGAAGAGCCTCAAGAGGAGGAAGCCGCAGCCTCAGGAGGGACGGAGCCAAGCCACTAGACCATGCACTTCGACGGCGCCTTCGCGGCCCGGAGTGCAGGGGCTGGTGCTGTTCTCACCTCACCGACAGGCGACAAGCTCTACTACGCCGTCCAGCTGTGCTTCAAGGACAACGACAAGGTCTCCAACAACATTGCTGAATATGAAGGCCTCCTCGCCGGGCTCAGAGCTGCCATTGCCCTCGGCATCAAGCGCATCCTCATCAAGGGCGACTCTCAGCTCCTCGTCAACTTCTCCAACAAAAGCTACACGCCTAAGGACACCTACATGGTGGCCTACCTTGAAGAGGTACGCAAACTCGAGAAGCACTTCAGGGGCATGGAGCTCAAGCATATCCCACAAGGAGAGAACCAAGAAGCAGATGAACTTGCCAGGCGAGCAGCAAGAAGGGAAGCACAGAAGCCTGGAGTGTTCGAGGAAAGACTCGCCAAGTCCTCCGTCAAGCAACCAGCTGTTAACATGAGCATCAATGAGGAGCACCCACCAGCCCCATCAAGTGGAGCACCAAACTGCGGGCTGTCCGTCAGGCGATCACTTGCTGATGACTCTGGTACGCCAAGACACTGGTTGGATCGATGAGATCAAGAACTACCTGCAAAATCGAGTCCTCCCCGAAGAAGACGCTGAAGCCGAAAGAGTTGCTCGCCAAGCCAAGTCTTACTGCCTCCACGACGGAGACCTGTACCGTAAGCGCACCAATGGGGTTGCCTTGCGGTGCGTCCCTGCCGAGGATGGCCGCCAGCTCATCAACGACATCCACAGCGGAGAGTGCGGCCACCATTCATCCTCACGCACCCTTGCAGGCAAGGTCTTCCGGAGTGGCTTCTACTGGCCTTCAGTGCTTCAAGATGCAGCCGCAATCGTCCAATCCTATGACGCCTGCCAATTCCACGCCAAGCAGATCCACCAGCCCGCGCAAGGACTCCAAACCATCCCGCTCTCCTGGCCATTCGCGGTCTGGGGGCTGGACCTCCTGGGACCCTTCCCGCGAGCGCTCGGGGGCTACCGCTACCTCTACGTCGCCATCGACAAATTCACCAAGTGGCCTAAGGTGGAACCCGTGTGCACCATTCCGGCGAAATCAGCGGTGAAATTCATCAGGAGCCTGGTCTGCCGCTTCGGCGTGCCCAACCGCATCATCGCCGACAACGGCTCACAATTCATCAGCGGAGCCTTCAAGTCCTACTGCGGCAGCCTCGGCGCCCAAATCTGCTACGCCTCGGTGGCGCACCCATGAAGCAACATGCAGGCTGAGCGAGCCAACGCCGAGGTGCTCGAGGGCCTCAAGATGAGAAGCTTCAACCGCCTCAAGGCCAGCGGCAAGCACTGGATCGATGAGCTCCCCTCGGTGTTCTGGTCCATCCGCACCACGCCAACAAAGCCAACTGGTGAGACGTCGTTCTCCCTCGTCTATGGTGCTGAAGCCGTCCTCCCCAGCGAGATCACCCACGGCTCTCCGCGAGTCTTGGCCTTCAAGGAGGCTGAGCAGGACGAACTCCGCAACCATGACCTGCTGCTGCTCGAAGGGCTCCGCCGCAATGCGGCCCTAAGAGCGGCAAGGTACCAGCAAGACCTCCGTCGCTACCACAGCCACCACATCCGCCCGCGCACTCTCGAAGCAGGAGACCTTGTACTGAGGAGAATCCTCTCCAGGGAAGGCCTCCACAAGCTCTCGCCAATGTGGGAAGGACCCTACAGAGTCGTGCACATCGCTAGGCCTGGCTCCGCGTGGCTCGAGACGGAGGACGACATCCCTGTCGCCAACCCCTGGAACATCCAGCACCTGCGCAAGTTCTACCCCTGATCGTCCTCGATTAACAATTTTTTGCATCAAGGGAGAGCCTCGCGCCATCATCCTCCACGAGGAAAAATTTCGGGCTCCCCTCTCTACTATACGTTGCCGCGGGCCGTTCGAGAAGACTCCCAAGCCACCGCGCCTCGGCAAGCTGACTTCTTCAAGCACCATGCCTTGGCGAGGTGGATCCCCATGCCCAGCCATGGTGGACCGCAGGCTCTACAAGCCACCCCCGCATAGGTGCCCCCTCTCTGAGCTCTCTCTACATGCGTCGCCACGGGCCGCGAGAGTCTCAGCCACTCCATGTGGAACCCCATGCCTGACATGGCAGATTTTGTATTTCTGGCCACGCCAGTGTAATGAACCTCTGTTTCAGGTCACTTTGAACCTTTGCGCTTCGCGCCAGCATATGTTGTTGCTTCGGTAAGCATTTATATTATTGATGTTCATCCTTGCTCGTATGATCCCTCCTGTGTATCTCGCGAGCGGGGGCTAGACATGGTGCCTGTGCCTCGGGAGCATCCCAGCAGCGCCTCAAACCCAAGGGATCCGAGCTCTGAACTCACGGGTCAGCTTTCATGCATGTCAACTCCCAAGGAGCTCTGAACTCATGGACCGGCTCCCGTGCACGTCAACTCACCAAAGACCTTGGTGCCTATTCTCCTCGCGAGACACACATGAAGGAACCTACGAGCACGTATGAGTTATCTAGCTATGCATTGCTTGTGGGTGCGCCTATCTGTCAAAACGCAGGAAAACAGGTCCAAAGCAAGCGCCAGGGAACCGACGCCCTCTCCAAGGCGAAAACACCTCGTCAGGAAACCAACACCCTCTCCAAGGTGAAAACATCTCATCAGGGAACCAACACCCTCTCCAAGGCAAAACGCCTCGTGAAGCTAAGTCCAAACACTTGGTTGAAATTCCTTTCGCTGGTTTTCGTCCCTCGAGCCTCTTTTCTCTCTCCTGCGCCTCATGGGCTGCTTGCGCGTTGAAGGGGATCCCCAAGCATCGCGACTTGGGAGCTCTTACCTCTCGAGGCCTCACGCACCCCCCCGGCCTTGTGGAGCCCTGACTCTCACATACCGAAGCGGCGGTGGTGTAGCGCTAAGAGAGGGTCCTAAGACGTAGAGCGAAAAAGACATGAAAGGGAAGACAAAAGCCTCTCGAGGGATATTCACCAAGCACGTTCAAACAAAGCTTAAAACAAGTCTTTACAAAGCTATTACAAATAAAATGTTAAGATAGTTCGTGCCCCTGCACGTCCAGATACAGGAGGGAGCTCAGGCCGTCGCGCCTCCTGAGGTGCCCGCTCCGTCCACGGCAGCCTCCGCCTCCTCCTCCAGGGCATCCTCCTCGTCGTCGCCTTCGTCTTCATCGACCACGACTTGGTCAAATTTCTTGGCGTACGCCTCGGCGGCCTTCCGCGCCTTGTCGCTGATGTCGACCGGCGCCGTCACGGCCTCGAGGTCAAGCGAGGGCTGGAGCCTCACGAGGTTGCTGAAAATACGGCAGGTAGCGATGACAAGGAGATCGCGGCTCTCCTCCACGACGCGCTCGTCGAAGCCCTTCGCGGTCTCTTCAAGCCTTCCGAGGAATTGCTCGAAGAAGAGCGTGTACGCGGCTTCGTCGTCACTCCCCCCTGCGGCAAAGTTGGGGACCTCGATCCTCAGGTCATCCCCAACGGCGCGCGCACGGAGTACCAGGTCGTGGAGCATGCGCTGGCGTTGGCGCGACATGGTCCGGCCGACCTGCGCGTTGTCCCGTGCCTGCTCCACGAGGTTCACGACCGGCCCCACCTGCTGGTGGAGCTCGCTCAGGTCCTTCTCCAGGGCGGTTACTTTCCCTTCCGCGCGAGCCTGGGCCTCCCTGGCGCTCTGAAGGCGGGAAGCCATCTGCTTCTCCTCCTTCTCGAGCTCCTGGATGCGGTCCTAGAGCTCCTTCTGCTTCGCCTTGAAGCGTTCCTCCTGCTTCTTGGCCTTCTCGTCATAGTCCTTCGCGAGGTCTAGGCGGATGAGCTTGACCCTGTCGTCGGCCTCCTCCTTCAGTTTCTTCTCCTTCTCCGCGAGGCTGACGTTGGCCTTCACGTGGCGCTCGGCGTAGGTGGCTTCGTCCCTGGCCACCCGGCCCTCGCGAGCCTTCAGCTGCTCCTCGCGAGTGGCCTGGTCCGCCTCAAGCTGCTGACCTGCTCCTCGCGCCGGCGCATTTCCCCCTCGCGGGGGGAGAGCTCTCCCTCGCATCGCGTGAGCTCTGCCTCGCGCTTGGTCAGCTGCACCTCGCGAGCGTCCAGCCTCTCGCGGAGCTCCTTCAAGGTGCTCTCCATAGTTTTGGAGTGCGTGATGAAGTTCTGCTCCAGGGCTGCCACCTCCTGCCGCTTGGAGGCAGTTTCCGCCTCGAGCGCCGCCCGAGCAGCGTCTAGCTACTCCATGGTCTCCGCCGCCTCCCGCTTCACGTTGTCGCGGGTCTCTGCGGCGAAGCGCATTGCCTCTTGGCGGGCCGCCAGGGCCGCCGCGTCCTGCCGGCGGTAGCTCTCCACGCCCTCACGGAGGAGGGCCCAGCCCTCGTCGAGTCTCGTCCGCTCCTCCGCCTAGGCGAGTTCCTCTTCAGCGAGCTGCGCCTCCAGCTCATCAAGCGTCCGCCGCGCCTGGCCGAGGACGGCTTGGCGACGAACCACTTGGCGCCGCGGCTCCCGCAGCGCCAAGGTCCCCGCACTGCTGCAGGGTGCAGAGGCCTCTACCCTTGGCGAGGCGCCCGAGGCACCCTGCCTCGGGCTCACAGCCGCTTCTGTTGCGGCCTGGGGGCTCGTGTGGGCGCCTCCTTCGCCGCCCGCGTCAGGTGCCCTCTGGGGGCTGGGCGTCCTCTCACCCCCAGCTCCGGCGTCTGTGGGCTCCGGAGGCGCCTCCACCTCCACCTCCTGCTCCTTAGGTGCGCTTCCCGCCCCTTCCGTGCTGGCCGCGCCCGCCACGGCCTCGGGCGTGTCAGCCCCTCTTGTGGCAGCCTCCTCCTCCTCTGGAGGCGGCTCCATGATGATCTCTTCATCCACCCTCTCCTCCTCCGTCGTCTCCTGCTATACGGGAGGAGTGGCGGCCTGAGCTGGCGACGACGCCACCTCTTCGATCACCTCCTCTGCGCGGTGCTCAACCGCGGGAGGAGTAGTGGTCCGGACGGGCGGCGGCACCACCTCTACGACGTCGTCGTCCTCCTCCTCCTCACGGCGCTCGCCTGCAGGAGGAGCTGCCGCGTGCTGCGGCTCGTCAACCACCGGCGACGTCGCGGGGGCGTCAGCGGCCTCCGCAAGCTTGCGGAGCCGCCGTTTCTTCGACGCCGCAGGGTTCCTGAAGACAAACAAGCAGAAGATTCGTCAAGAGGATTCTCAGAGGCAAAATCCTAAAAGAAAAAGAAGAATTGAGGCTTACTCGTCGGCTATCCTCCACACCCTTTTCTTCGCCTTCGGAGGCTGGGGGCTGCTCCCCTGGCCTCCCCTTGATGCCCTCCCGCATCCTCTCGGGGGCACCCCTCCCTGCCGGGGCGTTCCTATCGTGGAGGGCCTTGGTGCGGGGCTCGCGGCGTCCTCCCCTGTTGCCGCTCTCCTCCTCCTCCCCCTCTACGATGCGTCGGGAGCGGGCCACGCGGAAGGCGTCCTTGTCGCCACTGGAGGAGATCTCCTGGAGGTCCTCGCCAGGCGGCACGCTCCTTGAGGAGCCCGCGTCGCCTCCCGAGGGGTCGGCGCCTCTCGAGGCCTCATCCTCGCCAGAGGGGTTGGCGCCTCTCGAGGCCTCGTCCTCGCCAGAGTCTTCAGCCTCGCCCGGCTCCGGCGATTCGCCCACTTGCTCCAGCTCCGCAGCCCACGGGTTGCTGCGGGGCCCGCGGAGTCTTGCAGGCCTGATGCCCCATTCGTCGAATCTGGGCAGGAGTTGGCGGGCTTCGCGCACGCTCTCCTCCACATAGGCGAACAGCGGCAGGGCATCTTCGTTGGCTGGGGACGGAATGGACTCCGTGGCGAAGAGGACCCTCATGACCTGCTTCAGCTCGTCCGAAGTGAAGTCATCTGCGCACAGGCGCATCCTGTCTTCCGAGCCTGAGTACGTCCACATCGGCTCCGAGTGCCACTGGAGGGGAGCAATGCGGCGTTTGATGAAATCCCTCGCCACCATCTGGCCAGTGAGCCCGGCCTCGCGGAGCACCCGAATGCGCTCGTACACCGCCTCAAGCTTGGGGCCCTCGAAGTCGCCGCTCGCCCAACGCGCCCACTTCTACGGGGGCGCCACGGGTACCTCCAGGAGGCGATTCGACGACTTGGTGTTGACGAAAAACCACTTCTGGCGGAAATCCTCTACTTTCTTCGTCACCTTGGTGATTGCGTTCTCACCAAGCCACGCGATGGGGATGTAATCTTCGCTCCTGGCGGCGGCGATGCGGAAGGAGACGCATCCGAGCCGCTCATTCGACGCGGTGTTCCGGAGGGCGTAGAAGCTGCGGAAGAGATCCACCGAGGGATGGATGCCGACGTACGCCTCGCAGAGATAGGTGAAGATGGCGAGGATGAGTATGGAGTTTGGGTGGAGATGAAGAAGTTGGATCCGGTACGCCTCAAGGATCCCCATGAGGAAGCTGGAGAAAGAAGGAACGAGGCCGGCGTAGAGGGTGTGAAGGAAGATGGGATAGTACCCCGCGCCGACCTTGCGGCTGGCGGCGTCCTCCATGTTTGTGGCGCCAAGCTCGTGGGTGTTGGCGGCCGCCAGGTAGCGCACCTTCTCCACCGCCGCCGCACGGACGCGGGTCTCCGGCAGCGCCCCCTCGAGTCCGGCGCTCCCTGACGCCGCTGTGGACTTGCTGGCCTGCATCGTGGCCTTGCCCTTCTGGTCGGCGGTGGCTTTCTTGGGCGCCATGGTCGCTGGAGAAGGAGTTTTGGAGGCGGAGCGCTCTGGAGAGATGGAGGCGTTGGGAGGAGTGTGCAGAGGAGTAATGGATGAAGTGAAGGGCGCCGACCGCGCGCCCAGGCTTTATTGACCCGCCACGTCGCCCGTTGAAGACGAGGAGACCGTGGCCTCGGGCGCAACCGCTGCGCCCCACGTGTCACGGCCCAGGCAGGCATCGTTGGGCCGTCGACGCTTCACCTCCATCCATGGGTTTCGGCGTGCCCATCGCGGGCCCGGGGGCTACTGTCGGCACAGTGGAAACCAGGGTACCACGGGCCGGCCTGCCAGGGCCCACAACATTATTCAGAAGATTTCGCTAAGGACTAGGCTCTCTAAGCCTGGCGAGCCTCGCGAGGGTTTTTCCCTCACGAGGGACCTCTCCTCCTCGCCGAGGGTTTTTTCCCTCAGCGAGGGACCTCTCCTCGAGAGGGCATCTTGGATGCCACCTGCAAATTCTGCTAAGGACCAAGCCGGAAGGCTCGGTGAGGCCTCTTGCCTCGCGCGGTTCCTTCCTCACGAAGCTAGCTCTGCATCCGCGGCAGAGCGCACATGGGCTCTGCACCCTCCGCAGAGTGACGACCGCGCCAACGCGCGGTGACGGCAGCGTGGCAGTTGCCGTTCTTATGTATAAAGGAGTCAACAAAGCTGCACCAAGCAAAGGAGCCCCAAGGATTGCCACTTTGGTGATAAGGGAACCGTCTGCAGCTACCCTCCAAAGGCGACGTCACCGTGGGACACATCCCGCCTCAGCAGCGCCAGTCCACCGTCCTGTTTGGACGGTGGCTTTTCCAGCTTTGGTGACGCTGCCCCCTGCCGTGGACCGCGTCCATGGGCTTTACCTTTATGTTGGACTCTACCTTTATCGTGCACCGCACCTCCTCCTTCGTCGCCATGTGGTAGCAATTCCCGCCAAGACATTTGGGGGAAGAGGCCCGAGACACCTATAAAAGGAGGGGGAGCACGCTCGGGCAAAGGGTTCCATTCCTGTTCAAGTTCTTCTCCGGTTCTAGGGTTAGCCATTGTAGCCACTTCGAGCTCGCCAAGCTCCCTTTGTACTAAAACCTCTCGAAGCAAGTGCAATACAATCTAGGCAGGACGTAGGGGTTTTACCTCACCTAGAGGGCCCTGAACCTGGGTAATACTGTGTGTTCCTCTCTGCAGTGCCTCCCCGCGACGATCCAGGCGAGCACCGTCGCCGTGGCACGTTGAGGGTTGTTTGATTCCTGGGACAGTTCTCCGACACATTCCAATTTCAGAATAAAATTTGATGGGTGAACTCGGGTAAATGAGACACTGGATGCGTTCCATGGGTGTGTCTCATATTTTTAGTTGAGAATAAAAATGCTTTATGAAAAGTAGGACAAAATTGGTTTTATGCAATAGCCTTGAGCTCCACCATCGAAATAAGCATGTAGCAATAGTCTTGACATTTTATAATCCACCAGTGTATCACTTGTCGGCATGTCACAAGGTATTGACCCAAATTCCCTAGGCTGCAACGTTAATGTTGTAGGTTTACGATGACGAGTGAGGACGTCTACCTTTCGAGCTTGCAACCAACATGAATGCCAGTGGCACATGAAGATGATGAAGCTCTCTGTGCTAGTTATGTTTCCGCTGCCAAACTTTGTATTCAAGCTAGCCTTTGGCTATGCAATTTGTAAAGAATATTTTACTTATGGATCTCACGATGTAATAATTATTGACATTAATGCATGGTATTACATCTATTTGTGAATTGCTATCCACACTCGATCCAGTGAACAGCATATTTCACGATGTGTTCTTGCTTTTCTAAGCGAGGGCGCTACATTTGTCGTTTTAAGAAATTAACTATTTCCAATATCCCCCTTAAGCCACGAAAGCAAGCCTTCAGTTTTGCAGGCTGAACAAATCGCAAAACATTTCAGTTAGTAAGAGATCTGCACTTCTTTCTTACAATTCAAAAGGGCGCGTAGTTTCTTCCAGCTCCAGGTATGATAACAACTAATATTGAGAAAATATTTTAGGGAACTTGGATGTGCCTGACAGCGTACATGAATGGGCAACATCGAACTTTCTATACGGTATTTGTTTGAAGCAGCATCAAGGGATTCTCATATACCGAAAGTGTTTCAAATGAATCTAAACATCCATATTGGATTACAAAAAAACCTTTCGAATCCACATAAGGCGCTACTCTACTTTTAAGTGATCCTTGCTCGACGTAGAATCAAGGTTGTTCCGAATCAGCCTTTGACCAATTATGATTTCTCCTGAACTATTCCCCGCGTCGTCCTTCCTGGACGGCTCGGGGAAACCCTAGCCGCCGCCACCCCCATCCTCCCCCTGATCTCCTCCTGTGCTCGTCGCCGCCGGAGGGGGGCCGGCGAAAATGGCGCCGCGAGCTCCCCTGTGAAGGTGGCGGCCGGGTGGTTTCCCTCTGTCTCGTGTTCTCCCGGCGCGGGGTGGTCAAGTCGGCGACGGGACGGCGGCACTGCGCGCGGCGGCGTGGGCTCGGGCTGGCGCGAGCGCAGCGACAACGCGGCTGGTGGCGCGGCTGGGCGCGGCGGCACGGGCTGCTGGGCGCCGGAGCGGCGGCGGCTCCCCCCGGGGATGGCTGGCCAGGAGGTGGCTCTGGGGAGGCGGCGCCCGGCGGCGTTCACATCCAGGAGGGTCACTGTGCCGCTGGCTGCGGCTAGGGCGTGTCCGGGAGGAGGATGCCAGGCCGACGGCCCCGGAGCTGCGGCTGCGACTGGGTCGTGGTCGGCTTGCCGCCTGTCGTGGCATGAGGTGATGCGGTGGTTGCGGCACGCGGCGATGGTGGACTGGCCGGTCCCCGACGGGCGGGCTGCGGGGCTTGCGACACATCGCTGGGCGAAAGCCTGCTCGGGCTGTTGGGCGGGGCCGATGACGGCAACGCCCTCGGGCGCCGCGTCCTTCTTGAAGGCGTGGTCGAGGTTGTGCTCTCGCTTCTCCGTGCCGGGTTCTCCGGGGGAAACCCCAGATCCCTCGCGGGATCGGGCGAGGGTGGCGCTCCTACGTCACTTGCCTCTTGGGGCCTCGTCGTGGATGTTCCACCGGCCAAAGGGACCTGCGGAGAGTTGGTGGTTGGCGGCGGCGAGTTTTGTCTTCGGCTTGGGGGTGCGCGGCCCTGGGGCCGGCGTGGATGCCGGAGCGGCGGCTCCGGGCTTCGCCTCCGCCGTGCTGCGTTGAGGTGGTGGAGCGTCGACTTTGGTCGCTTGGGCGTCTTGGTCATCGGCTCGTGTGGGACGTAGCCTTGGGGCTGGCGTGGATGTCAGAGCGGCGGCTTCGGATGCTCCGCCTCCGCTGTTTGCGTCGAGGTCTCCTCCGCTGTGTTGCGTCGAGGATGGTTGGTGTCGGCTTTGGTTGCTAGGGCGTCTTGGTCGTCGACCCGTGTGGAGCGCGGCTTTGGGGCCGTCGTGGATGCCGGAGCGGCGGCTCCGGATTGTCTCCTCCGCCGTGTTGCGTTGAGGGGTTCGGTGTCGGCCTTGGTTGCTTGGGTAACTTGGTCGTCGACCCGATGTGGGGCGCGGTCTGGGGGCCCGGCGTGGACCGTTTCGAATTGTATTTTCTTTTTAGGCCTTGTCCTTTCTGTTTGCTCCTACTTTATCAATATATGAGGCAAAGCTTTTGCCCGGTTTCAAAAAAAACATTACGATTTCTCCTGAAGGTTGTGTCTTTGTAGCCCTGGTGCTTCGTTTACGGTAGAAGGCATCAAAGACTTCAAGCTGGCCGTTTTGTTTATCTTGTGTTTGCTGTTGTTTTTAATGCTGTAAGCTCATTCTATACATGCCGTTATGTGCGTGGGTAGTTGTAATGGTGGCCTTGTGTATTTTCCGGCAAGTTGATGGCTCCGTTAATTCAAAGCAGAGCTCTGCTCAATCCTTCCGTCTAATCTGCAGAATTATAGCTCAGGGTTCTCATCAAAAATACAAAAGAAGATGATGCGTGCAACTATTCAATACCTTTTCATCAAAGAATTTTTCCACGTTACCGGCAATTGATTCAATTAACCTCATCTCAAGATACTCCGTTGTAAGTTTTGTCCTATAACAGCAGAAGAACACATGATGCTGTCCTTACAAAGGGGTCAAACCCGACAGATCTGTAGAAAGCTACGTCTTTTTTCAGTAGCATAGCATAAATCAGGTTTTCTATTTCCATTACAGAATAGGGATACAACACGGCCCCTCATCTTAGTGTACACGTGGCCGGGAGGAAGTAACTAAAAGGTCCTAGAGTATTTCTTGATTTCGTATAGGATTGTGGATATGGAAACCAAGTCCTTGTTCGGGGCAGAGCCACCACCGACCCTCTTCACACACTCGGTCAGCCTGGTGTAGTACAGAAGCAGCTGCGTGAGGGCAGCTTTCAAGATCTCCATTCCACACAGGAAGTTGCTGAAAGACGTGATGACATCTTTGTGCATTAGCTCGATCGCAGCCTTCCAGCGGCTGGCGAAATCCTTCACCAAAGGCTCCATGTCACCAATGTTGGCCTTGACCGAACCTGAAGCAGCGTCTTCCGCTAATAAAATTCAGGCAGAGAAGAGATGTCATTTATAAAGAACGAGAAAAGCACCATGCTGTAACAGAATTTTACTTACATGTACGTGTTTTGACAAACTTGATCAAATCACTGAAATGCTCCAGAAGCAATTCCTCCTGCAGAAATATTTATGCATCAAATCAGCCTACTCCAAAGAGAACCTAACAATTACCAGTCCAGGAACGTGGATACAATTTTTCTTGACACGGACATGTTCAGCACTTCGACAAATCACAAACTGCAGTTATCTCTTTGCTTAGCTTGTTAGTAAGATCTAAACTATTCAGCAATATGAATACCAGTCTGTTGCGAGTGGTGACCGTCAACCTTTGCTTATTGTGTATGCCTATTTCAACTCTAAGCCGAATTTCACCAATAAAATCAAGAAATGTAGTGAGCGGTATTTCGCTTGCCACAAAGAAATTCCGCTCCATCAATAAGACAAGTGCATACCACATAAATTGCAATGTTGCTCTTGAGAACCTCCTCGAAGTGAAGTTGTGCTTTCCCACCGTCAGTGCCAGCTTCCTGTATTAGGAAGATTGGAATAAATTTGGACAGAGCAATGCATGTAGTATATTTGTACACTAAAAAACATTTCCAACAAAAAGTACCAACCTTCAATATGGCAATCGTTAAATCATAGTTGTTTATCAGGAAAACAGTTTGCAACTTTGGTTTAGGGAACATCTTGGCCAACTTAACAAGCAAATCTTCAATAGCCATCCGTAATCGCTCAAGATTAAGATCAAGCTGCAAATTTACAAACCACTTTTTAAATTTTCTACAGGCTACAATAACGGTCTTTCTATTGCACGGCGCAGTGGTGAAGAATTTTGGAAAAGGTGAACAATTGGGTTGACCTGGATGTGATCAACTGACCTGACCATCCCCATATTCAACATTGAGATGAACAAGAGATGCTGTAAATTCAGCATATCTCCTAGTGATATAGTGGGGATGTACATCATCCTCCCAAAGAGTCCTAATATTAGCATTCCGCAAGCTGCTCAGATGCAAGTCAAAGACCATCTTGAAGCGAGGCCAAAGTGACATATTAACCTGTCCATGGTGCAAAACATAAAAAATTATTCAAACAAATTCTGGAATGTGGAATGGAAGACAGATTCCCATGCAACTTAGGACGGGCTCTCCCAAAGTTAGCCCCCACGTAAAGTTGATTTAAGTTGAACAAACAAGGGAGTCAGAACAAACCTTGTCTAGGTAAGAGTCCAAACATGGAATTCGCCGCCTAAACATGATAAGCTGCATACAATATCAATTCCATTTAGATTTCTGTTTTGTAACAATACCGATCCTGCTAGCACGCTTTGCAATATATTCAATTTACACAGGGTTACACTACTTCATGGACTACTTGAAAGAATCTTGCAAATAAACGTGGCTAAGTTTAGGCAGAGTAATCTAGAAAATGCATAAATTGACAATTATCTGTTGATACCTGGACTAGTGGACAGTTAAAATTGGAATAATGCTGGTTCATATATTACTGGGATGACCATCCCTCTACACTACCTGAAAGGCTGCGACAGCTTTCAGAACAAAAGTTTTAGGGGTCGTTTGGATACCATCGTTTCAGAGGAATTCATTTCAGATTCCATGCCCAGCGTGTTTGGCTGTCATGGAATTGGAATGTCATTTCAATTGGAATTCCACACAATGCCTTTACTATGTTAAGTCAATTCCTGTCCCTAACCCTGTCATTTCTCTGGAATTCATTTCATTTCATTTTTGCCAAATGAAATGAAATGATGGGATCCAAACGACCCCTTAGGTTTTATTCTACAACAGGAATAAAACTTTTAACTAGTTATTCCTTCATAAGATAAAGAAAAATACCTGGTGCTGATGCATTATTCGGATCATAAGCATTATTCCTATTGCATCGTAGCAGTTTAGAAGTATAGCATTGAAATATTCATCGACAACTTGAATTGGTCCTGAATGAAACAATCGAGACTTTCAAATCATATGCATCCGCCATAATTATGACAAAGGTGGTAAGCTTAATGCCAGCTTCACGTACATCGTACTATAGTATGATGAGGATAAGAAAAGAAAATATGCAGTTTATGGTTGTTAGAAACAACCATGAATTATGGAACTACAATAGGTGCCTTTTCCCTTTTGCCCCCATTTGTTTAGTGTATTTGTGTAATTTCGGTACCTTTGTCCTAAGTAAAACTTTTATAAGTTTGGCCAAGTTTATAGAGAAATTATCGACACCTATAATACCAAACAAATACACTATAAATATATTTGATGATGAATCTATAGTGTTAATTTGATATTACAGATGTTGATACTTTCTCTATAAACTTGGTCGAGCTTACAAAAGTTTGACTTAGGACAAAAGTTATATGCCTTACATTTTGAGGAGAAGGGAGCAAGATACAACATGACGTGACAAAGAAATGCAAATGCAGGATGGAACAAACCAGCAAATATATCTTGGAATAAGGATTCTTCACCAAAGAAATCATCAGCGAAAAGGTACCTGCAGTCAGTTGATCTATCATCAGGCTGCCACTTACCATTATATACTAAGAAACAAAAGAAACAACAATCTTACTCAGAAGTAGCTGTATCAATCAGAAGTTTCTGTAAGCTTCTGAAAAGAACTTCATATGGATACTTCTGTGACTTGGCTTCAGCTATATGAGGTATCAATGCAGGCTGATCAATATCCTGATATAGCAAAACGCACAGGACAAACAGAAATTAACCATGGTAGTTGTTGCTTGATAGAATAAATTAATCATTCAGCAAATATATTTAATTATTTGATTGGCAGATCCCTTTGCACAAAATACTGCAACATACATGTACCCCTTATTCATGAACAGTTCTTTTATGGCCATAGGCAATGGCTACTAGCAGAACAATTAGAGCAAGTTTGATATACCTCGAAACTTCGTTCTATTTTATCTGGAAGACAGAACGGACGTGGCAAGGAAATTTCATTTATACTAGATTTCTCAGTGTATACTGTAGAGAAAGGTATATCGAATTTGTTCGGAGGCTTGTCTCGAAATTAGCAGCACTTAATTTGTATTTCTGTAGTTGAGGCAACTATTATTTTGGTCGTGAACCAATCAATGAGCTGTGCTCATGCTGCATGCTAGACTTTATGTGGCTTGTTTTGGTCATAACCCAAATACAGCTTGTCGCATTACTCTTACAGAGGTTTCTATAAGTTTGCCAAGAAGCATGTAGTTCACAGTTCACACAGCCCAATTTAGCTCACATGTAGCTGAGTGATGAATTGAATTAGACTACCCAAATGAAGTGTCACTATGTCATGAGTAAATTACCTTCAATACATTTATTCTTTCACCCAGAGCAAACACTGAAGAACGGGATTTCAGAGGTTCTTTCCCAATGGAGAAAAGGTAGCCTGTACTTCTAGTTTCAACTCCAAGTAAATCGGTGGAGGTTGCTATATCCAGCTGCAATTTCTCTAGAGCTTGTATATAAGCACGAAAATGTGCGCTCAGCACCTGGAAATTGGAAGTGATAGTAGAAATGTCATCAGAATAGTGTAAGATATCCAAGAAATTAATGAAGGTCTTTACATCTATATGTGCTTGTATTGTCCAAATATGATATGCCATGCAGAAATACTGAAGAAGGTGGTATACAGTCCATATAAAGGTAGATGAAATGCAATTACACAAAGCAAATTAGAGAAGGGACCAGAATAAAGCAAGGACTTCTCGTCAAAAAGAAAAAAAGAATAAAGCAAGGACTGACAAGGGTTAATTGCAGCACAGTTGTGGCTTTTCCTCTCATCCTCAAGCCCTCTATGATCGTTGCTAGTATGCTACCACTCTACACTCTCTACTACACCCTTTGTTTCATTGTAAATGTCCTCAGCCCACCATGTGCACAGGCTTAATGTGAACTTACCATGCTTACCCTAATTATTAAAATGCCACAAGAAATTAACCTTTCCAAACACACCAAAGAAGGGTTAGAGAGTGGAACTGTGGAAACATTACATTAGCTACATAATCTGTTCCCTCAATGTACAGTTATTTAAAATGGAGACTGCCAAGTGTAGGACAGTTGAAAAGGACGGAGTACAATGTAGCGCTAAGCTAGAAGCTCTACACTCGGGCCACAAAATTGGCCAGGGTATTACATTGATAGTATGGTACCTATTCTATCGATCTCGAATATATAAAGTACTGATAAAACAAATGAATAAATAAAATCGAATATAATATTACCATATGATATGGAAGCAAATACACAGTATTTACAAAAATAAGTCTTCATTTATTGGGAAAGAATCAGTATCAATTTAATGTGGAAATGGAATCCACCAAGACAAAAACATTGCATTAGTCAAATTATTCTTAAGAGTAAGGTAATAGCTGCAAATCGCCATTAACTACCCCAAAAATGTAGAAGCATAGGACCTATTCTGGGAGATACAATGGGTTACAGGCGTATGATCATTACCTTTCAACCGGATTCTACTCCATGTCTAGATGGTGAAAAGAACGAAAGGACAATGAGTGAAAAAGACCTATCAGATCACATTCAGTGTAACACTCACCTTATTCATGGTATCAATGTAAGCCGCGCGAACTTCTGCATATATCTCCTTAGCATGTTCCTTAAGGAAAACTATTGTGTATCTACATTGAAGAGGACAAGGACAAAAGAACCAACTTGAGAAATTATACAGTTGGAAAGAATGAGCGAAAAACGTACATCATAGCCAACAAACAATATACAGGGAAATTTAATCATATGACGATATTTAGTGCTGTAAACTGGGTTTTAAAGAGAGATAGAAGGAGGCAAGGTACAATAACTGTTCTTCTCTTATCTGTGCATTTCAATAGCTAAACTCATGGACCTTTATAGTAGTCTTTCCCCGTCAACAGGAATACCCCCAGACTCGACAACCTAGCCTACTAGAACATAGACTCTCATACTTGGCTAACTAGGATTTGATTCCCTGACTCAACTAGGACTCTTGCAATCCCTTCAACCCTATTGGAGATTGCCACAGATGGTCTCACAAAGGCTTAAATAATCCTAGCTATCCGGGTTTCCGACCAAAGGGGGTCTACATTTCAAGAAGACGATAATGCGAAACTCACAAATTTCGATAAAATTACTTGAATTACATGGTGATAGTTAATGAAAATATAGCAACTTTCATGTTTGGTAAACTTGAGCCTCACTAACGCTCTATGCCAAAACCATAAATCATTATGTCCTTTGGCGAGGATTCTAATAACATAAATCTGGCAACTGGCATAAAGTAATTTACTAATTTATCATCTAGCACACCAAAATTTAAAGCACTGAAGCCATTCTACAAACTAGGGTTACAAGTGGAAAAGAAATATCGAGGAAAGAGAGTTGGCGTACTTGTATTTAAGGACACTCTGCTGTAGAATCTGAATATTTGTTTTTGGTTTTCTCAAGGCATAGAACTTTTGGATGATAAACTCAAAAATCTGCAAGAAAAATATGAACGCATAAGCAATAGAACTCTGTTGTAGCTTTATAATGTTGAATTGGCTACATACAAATAAAAAATGAGCAAGAAACATATCAGATGCATTTCTTGTCTGCAGGTAGACTTATTCATAGCTTCCATTAGAACCACCATACTATATTAGTGCAAGCTAACAAATATCAGGTTGATTCCTTATTTTGGATGGAAATATCAGCCAGTCCAGCTAGTATACCGATAATGACTGACAACACCACTCCCCACTAGTAATCGACACAGTTGCAGCATGTTATATGCCATCAACCTCATCAAGTACAACATTAGCCTGAATAAGAGACTGACCAACAACATATAACACTTTTTTTCATAATAAAATGATTCAGTTCTACAAGATAAACCATGACAACTCAATCTAAGTAATTGCAGAATAGCATCCAACTGTCTCGACATAACTATGCAAGCCAGAGGCATGGCACATTATCCCCGGCACCACATTAGGCACGTTAAAAGTATAGAAGACATAATGTCGTATACCAAATAATCACATGTGAAGATGAAACACATGCTACGCATACAGGAGAAGATGATCTGTTAATATTCTTGTGAGCATATGAGTTTGAAACATTAGAAGGAAAAGCCAGCAAATTGGTTTCAAACCTTCGATACTGCTTTCTGCCGAAGTCTCTCAACCTCAGGCTGAACATCTTTTAGAGCCTTTGATGATTTAACCATAGAGTCGGCTTCAATGAATTTGATTTTCTTGCTTAGAATCTCAACTGTTTTCAAGTATTCATCATTAACCTGTGGAATTGTTGGATAAAGAATTATGAGTGAACCATCAAAGAATTTCTTTTTCAAGAAAACATCCATCAAATACTGAACTGAACACAACTTCAACTGCAAGAGAAGCGATGCTGATAGAGTAACATAGTGAATCCTTGGGAGATGTTACATAACCAATCAAACAAAATAAATCATACTCCCTCCGTTTCAAAATATAAGATGTTATAGATGTTTCACATGTTGTCTAGATTCGGACTAAAAGAGTGGAAAGGGAGTGGACATATACACTAAAACATGTCTAGATACATGTGGTCCGAATGTGAATGTGGAAAAGTCCTAAAACATCTTATATTATGGAACGGAGGGAGTACATGGGAAAAAATAGAAGACACGGATTGAACTACTCAATATAGGCAGCAAAGAAAAACATTTCATCCAAATGCATATTATATAGATAATTAACAACAAGCTGAAAGAGAAGAAATTCCATAGCTAACATAGAACCACAGATAGCAGAAAGCCATGTACTCAGTTGCTAACAAACAGTATAGTAAATTCAGGAAAATGAGTAATCACATGTTGCTGGTTGTAAACAAATACTCTCTCCGTTCCACAATATAAGATGTTTTAGGCTTTTTCCACATTCACATTTGGACCACATGTATCTAGACATGTTTTAGTGTATATGTCCATTCTCTTTCCATTCCTTTTAGTCCGAATCTAGACAACATGTGAAACACTTAAAACATCTTATATTGTGGAACGGAGGGAGTAGGTACTAAGTCCATCAAGGAGTGATCGTATGATAGTGAAGTAAATGGAGATGGTATAGACACAACAATAATGTAAAGTTAGTATGATGATCGAATGTAAGTAATGACCTCTCCATCAACAATTATATCAATCATTCTTGGAGGGACTATTATATCCTCAACAAACTTTGACAGTTTAGACTCTGCAGCCTGCAATTTTTTTCAAAGGGTGAATCAGTATAGATATTCAGTGTGAAAAAAATAGTGAATAGCATCAGTATAGATATTCATTGTGAAAAAAATAGTGAATAGCATGCATTAAAGCTATGAATAGTTGAATACCGTGAATCAGTTCCAACACAAACTTGTTAACTAATGTTGAAAGGTGTGTTATGGAATAGAAGCTATGTTATGGGACAGAGACAGATAAAACCCTCCTTCCAAGATACAACTTAGATAATGACTAATCAGTTAAATGCATCACTACAATGCTCTCTAGTTAAAAGGAACATGTGGGTATAAAAATTAAATCGAACATCAAACATATGTATAACACAGAGATACAGCAGAGAAATGAACCAAACCTTACGATTTTTCAACTTTAATCCCATGTCCATAGATTTCTCCTGAAGTACCTTTATCTCCGAACTTATAGAACCAATTTCTGTCTAGCACAGAAATTAAAAAATTGCAGCATGACTTAGTACAATGAAACGAACTGGTTAACTACCATTATAACTTTATAAGGTACACAATTTTATGCACCGACAAAATGATAAATACTGAACACCTAAGGAGTCAGAAAAGGTGGCGCTCAAATATGATCATGGAAGTTGAATTAAACACTTGGAGTCTTGGACAAAGCATAGATTGAGGTTAACAAAACGTTCAACTTCCAAGCACACCTTGCTTCATTATGCTTCACAACAAGACGAATTAGAAATGCTGAGATGTGCTCTTGTATTTTCTGGTACTTGACAGTGAGTACTATTTTTCTTACAGTAAACGTTCAAAATCAATAAATATAGTTTCTTCTAATAAGTAGCACCAAAGGTTGATGACAAGTAAAGCCATCCAGACACTCCTTCAGGCATCAAGTACATTAAGGAAGCAGTGTGTCACAACAGATGTAAATATGCATTTACCTGGAATCCAGTTAGAACAGTTTCCATTTGTGATAAAATATTATCACAGTCACAAATCTGATCATGCAACAATACTAGGTTTTCACTTTCTGTAATGTAATCCTACACAAGAAAAAGGAAGATGACATTAAGCAAAACATCATAGCTACAGGTAACTTATATTTAGGCAGCACTAAAAATACGTTAACACATCATAACTCCATGTTTTCCAAATAATTTCACTATGCCTGCGCAATGATTCAACATAACACTGATGATGAGAATGGAGGTAATGAATAAACTAACCAGGCATACAACATAACAAATTAATTAACTCTTATTTCTAAAGTTAACATCATGATAGCGCGCGTTGACTGTATTACTACTAAGCATCACATCCAAATTGTACTCATACAGAAAAACAGCTCTAGACCAGTAGAACATGGTGGCTTACATATCTAAGGCGAACAGACTTATCGTGGACTGGCACAAATAACAATAGCACAAGAATTTACCTGTATAGAATCCAGCTCAACTTGGCGTATGCTGTTCTCAACACCTTTTGTGTAATCACGCATTTTAATGCCATTAGCTAGGATGTTTGCCACTTCCTGCACCAGCATCCAGAAGTAACACATCAGTAATCGCCCAAGGAAGAAACAATGGAAGAAAAGATTCCAGATATAAGACATCAACAACAAGTGTCTTGAGAAACAGCTAGCTCCGCGGGAAAATGAAAGAAATGTCGCAGCCTTACGGACTCAGTAAGCTACTAATTAACGAGGTAAAGAGCAAGAAGCATCACCTCGTCGTTCTTGCAGTCCTCGAGCTCCTGCTGCAGCCCCTCCAGCGACTCATTATCACTGCCAAACCAACCAATAAGACGCAGCAGCGCGTAAGTATCGACGCAGCACATAAAGGAGGCTAAGGGGTCTAGCAAGGGGTAGATCGAGCTCGTGACCGGACCTGGCCACGTCGTCGTCGAGGGGAAGGTCGCCGACGAAGACCCCGAGGTCAAACCTCTGCTTCTGCCCGTCGTGCGCTACAGAGGCTGGGAAAGCCTCCATCTCGGCGTCGGGGAAGTCGGAGGTGGGGTCTGGGGTCGCCGGAGCGGGCTCCGATCCAGATCTGCCACCGGTGACGGTGGGTGTTGGGATCGGATCGGACGAGGCGTCGCTCGGAACGGGGTGTCCCCGGGAAATTGAGGTCGGAGAAGGGGGTTGAGTTGGGCTGGGCTCTTTGTTAGTAGATGGGCTGAGTTATTCGTGTGATTGGTAAAGCCCGGGATCGCATCGGGAGGAAGCAAGAGGAGAAAAGCACGTCCTATACCCCGCGTAAGGGCTCATTTGGTAACTGGAATCCGGGGGGATCCCGGCCTTTTCCCGGGGTGTATTTTCCCCTACTTCGGAGGTCGGGAAAAGAATCCCGGAGTTTTACACATGATTCCTTAGATTTCCGGCCGGGATTATTTTCCCTGGGTATTTCTCCCCCTGCAACCAAATGAGCCCTTAGGGGGCGCCTATACCCCGCGTCGCGCGGAGCGAGATACGCTCCGCCCGCTACGCTGCTTAATGGGCCGCGCCGAAAGGGGCCCAGTACCAGGTACGTTTCCCTTGTTTCTTTTCTTCCTTTTTTTTTATGTTTTATTTTCCCTTTTTCTTTTCTGTTTTTACAGTAAACAAATGTGTTTTTTTTATACTAACAAGAAAATGTGTCTACATTTTTGGAAAAAAAATCAAAAATCATTATAATGCGAATATATTTATATATTTTAAAAAACTAATAAATATAATTATTTTATTTGAACAATTTTCAAACATAAAAAATTTATGTATTTGAACGAAATTTTAAATATAAACTTTTTCTATTATTTGAAAGACTTTTAAATAAAATATTTATCGTATTTGAATGATTTTAAAAAATGAACAATTATGTTATTTGAACGAAATTTCAATAAAACATTTATCTTATTTGAACAATTTTCCGAATATGAACAATTATGTTATTTGAACGGATTTTCAATAAAACATTTATCTTATTTGAACGAATTTCAGAACATGAACAATTATGTTATTTGAACGAATTTTCAATAAAACATTTCTCTAATTTGAACGATTTTCCAAACATGAACAATTATGTTATTTGAACGGATTTTCAATAAAACATTTATCTTATTTGAATGAATTTTAAAACATAAACAATTATGTTATTTGAACATATTTTCAATAAAACATTTATCTTATTTGAACGATTTTCCAAACATGAATAATTGTGTTATTTGAACGGATTTTCAAAAACATGAACAATTGTGTTATTTGAACGAATTTTCAATAAAACATTTATTTTATTTGAACGAATTTTCAATAAAACATTTATCTTATTTGAACGATTTTCCAAACATGAACAATTGTGTTATTTGAACGGATTTTCAAAACATGAACAATTATGTTATTTGAACGAATTTTCAATAAAACATTTATTTTATTTGAATGAATTTTCAAATATAAACATTTTTATGTTATTGAATTTTTTAGAACATTTATGTTATTTTAAAACAAAGAAACCTACTCAATTTTTTTACAACATAAACATTTATTTAAAATAAAACTAAAAAGACAGAAGACAAAAAAGAAAATAGAAATAAACATTTTAAAAAGAAAAAAGAAAAATGCAAAGAAGAAAAACGAAAAAGAAATATAAAACATAAAAACAAAAAAATAAAAGAAAAACAAAAAAATAAAAAGAAACAGAAAACAAAAAAAAGAACAAAGAAACAGAAAAAAAGAAAAAAAAACACAGAAAAAGAAAAAGAAACACAGAAACAGAAAAAGAAACACAGTGCTATTGGGCCGGCCCAATATGGTCGAGGGGGTGCGCGGAGGTTCTTATGCTCCGCGTTACGCGGAGCATAGGAACCGCGCCCGCGTAACGCGGGGTATACAACGGTTCGCGTACCCCCCTGGTCGCAAATGGGCCGGCCCATCTTCCCCTGTTTCGTTTTTCATTTTCGTTTTTTTTATTTTCTTTTTATGTTTCTTTTTCTTTCTTCATTTTCCTTTTTTCTGTTTCTTTTTTGTTCGTTTTTCTGTTTATTTTTATTTTTTTCGTATTTCTTCTTTGCATTTTCTTTTTCTTTTTTTCGTTTATTTTCTGTTTTCTTTTTTTGTCTTTTGTTTTTTCAGTATTATATAAAAAAATATGTTGTGGAAAATTTGAGAAGTTTTTTTATTTTTTTAGAATCGTGCAAATGTAGTTTTATGTTCACTTATTAAAATCGTTCAAAAATAATTTTCGTTCACCGACATTTTCTGTACAATTTTAAAATCGTTCTGAAATAGTTTATAATTTTTTTAAATTGTCCAAAAATAGTTTCCGTTCAAATACCTATTTTTTGTTCACTTTTTGAAAATCGTTCAAAAATATTCGGTTCGTCTTTTCAAATCGTTCATAGATAGTTTCTCTTCAAATATCTTTTTTTTTTCACTTTTCGAAAATTGTTCAAATTTTTTTCCGTTCACAGACTTTTTCTGTTCGCCTTTTAAAATCGTTCGTAGATAGTTTCTGTTCAAATATCTTTTTTTTTTCACGTTTTGAAAATCGTTCAAAAATATTTTCCGTTCACAGACTTTTTCTCTTCGCCTTTTAAAATCGTTCATAGATAGTTTCTGTTCAAATATCTTTTTTTTTCACTTTTTAAAAATCGTTCAATTTTTTTTCCGTTCACAGACTTTTTCTGTTCGCCTTTTAAAATCGTTCATAGATAGTTTCTGTTCAAATATCTTTTTTTTCACTTTTTGAAAATCGTTCAAAATATTTTTCGTTCACAGACTTTTTCTGTTCGCTTTTTAAAATCATTCATAGATAGTTTCTGTTCAAATATCTTTTTTTTTTACTTTTTAAAATCATTCAAAAATATTTTCTGTTCACAGACTTTTTCTGTTCGCCTTTTAAAATCGTCCAAAAATAGTTTCCGTTCAAATACCAATTTTGTTCACTTTTTAAAAATCATTCAAAAATAAAATGAATAATTTTTAAAAATACATAAATATTTTTACATATTAATTTTATTTCAAAAAACGTGAAGACATTATTTTTAACAGAAAATAAAACAGGAAAATAGAAAGTAAAACAGTAAAACATTATTTTTGCTCACCAACCTTTTTTGTTCACTTTTTAAATCATTCAAAAATAATTTTCGTTCAAATACCAATTTTTCACTTTTAAAAATTCGTTCAACAATAATTTCTGTTCATAGATTTTTTCTGTTCAGTTTTTAAATTGCTCGAAAAAAGATTTCGTTCATCGACCTTTTTTGTTCACTTTTAAAATTGTTCAAAACTAGTTTCTCTTCACCGCCATTTTTTGTTAACTTTATAAAATTTTCCAAATTAGTTTTCATTCACCGCCATTTTTTGTTCACTTTTTGAAGTCATACCAAAATTGTTTATGTTCACTTCCTTTAAATTGTTCAAAAATAGCTTCTCTTCACAAGCGTTTTCTGTTCACTTTTTGTTAAAAAATAATTTCCGTTCACCGATATTTTCTACCCACTTTTAAAATAAGTACTTTCAAGTTGGAATACGGTTGATATACGGTAGACCTGGCACGCAATATGTTTCACTGAAAATGCTTCGCGCGCTGAATTTTGGAAACAGCGCGTCGTAACGTTAAGCGTACGAAACAGGAAACATACGAAACATATAGCGAAGCATACGAAAAGGAACGAAGCGTTACGCGGTAACTGGGCCGAGCCCATTAGATACTTACGCTAGCGGGGGTACGCGATTGTTGTTTCCGTTCGCGTTACGCGCGCTATAGGCGCTCCCGAAAAGCACTATTTTCAAAAAAAAAACAAAGGGCGCCTTACGGTTGGCATATCACAGACGCAGTATGGACCGTAGATAATGGAATATATGGTTGAGATTTATGTAGACCAAGTCAATGTAGATTGCCCACGTTTGAGTGTTTGGAAAAGACAAAATTGATGATGTCATCCCGCATTAAATGCTAAATTCGAAAATTCAAAAGGTTTTGTAGCTCAAACTGTTTATCCGATTTATGATCCGTTTTCACCGTTAGACTCCTCGCGTCGGGATCTTCGAAACTAGATCCCATATCGATATGTTTCGACGAAATTTTTTTCGGAACTAAAAGTTATCAACCCCATAACATGTAAGTTACCAGGTTTTAATACATAAGTTACCAACCCGAAAAAAATTTGTGTGAAGGCTATTTACTATGCATGCAGAAAAAGACAAAAGTGGTGACATAATCTGCATTAAATATAAAATTCGAAATTTCAAAAACTTTCATAGATCAAACCGTTTATCCGATTTACGATCTGTTTTCACCGTTGTGCTCGTCGCGTCGAGATCTTCGAAACTAAATCCCATGTTGCTATGTTCTGATAAATTTTTTCCGAATCCGAAAGTTACCAACCCATAACAAGTAAGTTACCAACCCCATAACATGAAAGTTACCCATCATGTAGTGATAGAGTTACCACCCAGTACTAAAAATTTTACCCACTATAGACTAATGGAGTTTTCACCCTACACTGATGTAGTTAACACCCGGTATTGATGGAGTTATCCATCTAGACTGAAGAAGTTATCCACCCAATATTGATGGAGTTACCCACCCAGTAGTAGTGGAGTTACCCACCATAGACTGATAGAGTTACCCAACCAATAGTGATGGAGTTACCCACCCTAGACTGATTGAGTTACCATCATATGCTGAAGGAGTTAACCACCCTAAATTGATACAGTTACCACCCAATAATGATGGAGTTATCCACCCTAGACCGATAAAGTAACCCTCTCTAGACCAATGAAGTTACCATCCATTGTATAGTGTAGGGTGGTAAATTACGTACTACAGTTTGGTAACTTACGTGTTAAGTCGTTGGTAACTTCCGGGTAAAAAAAATATCGTCGGAACATATCAATATGGGATGTAGTTTTGAAGATCTCGACGCGACTAATCTAACGGTGAAAGTGGATCATAAATCGGATGAACGGTTTGACCTACAAAACATTTTAAATTCTTGGATTTCGCATTAAATAGGGATGATGTCAGCAATTTCGTCATTTAGTGCATGCAAACATGTGTTTACATGGGAGGATCACATCCGTAAATTTGGCTAAATGCTTAAGACAAAATTTGTCCTCATGCCCTATGATTATGCCAAATTTAGGGCACCTATACATAGTCGCGTCC
The DNA here is from genome assembly GCA_012064385.1 of Puccinellia tenuiflora. Taxonomy (NCBI): domain Eukaryota; kingdom Viridiplantae; phylum Streptophyta; class Magnoliopsida; order Poales; family Poaceae; genus Puccinellia; species Puccinellia tenuiflora. The sequence goes on along the minus strand of QRDG01000664.1, from coordinate 217,460 downwards.
AAAACAAAACAAGAAAAAGGAGAAAAGCACGATTTTTTTTATTTGCAAAGAAAGAAAAACAGATGGAACTGAAAAAATAGGACGCAACTATGTGTATAGCGTCTTATATTTGGCAAAAGTGTAGACTGTATCATGCGCGGTACGTGATCTCAAACGAGACAAACAAATACTCATACATGCACTAAATGACGAAACTGCTGACATCACCTCGCATTAAATGCAATATTCAAAAATTCAAAATGTTTTATAGCTCAAACCGTTTATCCGATTTAGATCCGTTTTCACCGTTGGACTCGTCACGTCGAGATATTCGAAACTAGATCCCATTTTGATATTTTCTGACGATATTTTTTTACCCAAAAGTTACCACCCACTAACACATGAGTTACCAGGCAATAGTACGTAAGTTACCACCCCACGCAACGATTAATTTTGGATGCGACTATACAACGGGTGGTAACTCCATCGGTTTAGAAAGGATAACTCCATCGGTCTACTATGCTACTGGGTGGTAACTATTAGTCTAGGCCAGGTGGTTAACTCCATCAATTTAGGGTGGGTAACTCTATCAGTTTAGGGAGGTTAACTCCTTCGGACCAAGGTGGTAACTCTATCAGTTTAGGATGGATAGCTCCATCACTACTGGCTGGGTACCTCCATCACTATTGGGTATGTAACTCTATCGGTTTAGGGTGGGTAACTCCATCACTATTGGGTGGGTAATTTCGATAGTCTAGGGTGGGTAAATGCATCAATACTAGGTGGATAACTTTGTTCTCTAGGGTGGGTAACTCCATCACTACTGGTTGGTAACTTCATCAGTGTAGGGTGGGTAACTATATCACTATTGATTGGTAACTATATCAGTTTAGGGTGGATAACTTCATCACTACTACGTAGGTAACTCCATCTGTGTACTGGGTGGTAGCTCTACCAGTTTAGGGTTGTTAAGTCTATCACTAATGGGTGGGTAACTCCATCAGTGTAGGGTGGGAAACTTCAGCGGGTGGGTAACACCATCACTACTGGTTGGTAACTCCATCACTGTAGGGTGGGTAACTCCATAACTCATTGTTGGTAACTCTATCAGTTTGAGTAACTCCATCACTACTAGGTGGGTAACTTCCGTCAGTGTACTGGGTGATAACTCTATCAGTTTAGGGTGCGTAACTCTTTCAGTCTAGGGTTGGTAACTCCATCGATTAATGATGGGTAACTCCTTCAGTCCAGGGTGGTAACTCTAACAGTCTAGAGTGGGTAACTACATCACTACTGGCTGGATAACTCCATCACTATTGGTGGACAACTCCAACAGTTTAGGATGGATAACTGCATTACTACTGGATGGTAACTCACTAGTAGAAAAAGGCTTATAGCCGCCACACTACCACCGGCGAACAAATATATGAGTGCGCCAGCGGTACCTACCACTGGCGAACAGGAAAAAACTGTTCGCGAGCTGTAAAAGGGTACCGCTAGCGCAGACACATTCACGTTCGCAAACGGTAAGAGAGGATCAGTGGCGCTAACTTACCGCTGGCGAACGGGAAATATTGTTCACCAGCGGTAAAAAAGTACCGCTGGCACACACGGATTCACGTTCGCTAGCGGTAAAGTCGGCCCAGCGAAAATAACTTACCTCTGGCGAACATGAATGCGTGTGCGCCAGCGGTACCCAAAATACTGCTGGCGCACAAGGAACGGTATTCGCCAGCACTAGTTTTTCATTGTCGCGCACTTCTCTCCTGCCCCTACGTAGTTGCCTATCTACTCACCCACCACACCCTTATCCTATTGATACGTGTCAAACGTATCTATAATTTTTGATTGATACATGCTAGTTTTGTGATATTGTCACATGTTTCTATTATATTATTACATCATTTTTATGCATTTTGTCGGACAAACCTATTGACAAGATGCCTAGTGGCAGTTTCCTGTTTTTGCTGTTTTTTGTATTTCAGAAAATTTACTTCTGAAAATATTTTCGGAATTGGATGAAAATTTACGGGGAATTTTTACTCGACGGAAGGCACCAGAACACCAAAGGGGAGCCTGGGGGGCCACCCACAGGCCAGGGGCGGCCCCCTGTCGCGGCCCCAGGGCCACCCGCGGGTGGGACCTACCTCTGCCCTATGGGTACCCCCTCGGCCCCCTCCGACGCCTATAAAATTACATTAACCCTAAAAACGTCGAGGCAGCCATTATTTTCCAGAGAAGTCACCCCGACGCGCCGTCACCGTAAACCCTAGTTTGGGGGTGATTCTGAAGCTGATCCCGGCACCCTGCCAGAGGGGAGATCGATCCCGGAGGGCTCTTCATCGCCATGCCTTCCTCCGGGATGATTTGTGAGTAGTCCCACCTTGGACCACGGGTCCATGGCAGTAGCTAGATGGTAGTCTCTATCTCTTGTGCTTCATGTCTTATGATCTTGTGAGCTGCCTAACATGATCAAGATCGACTATTGTAATGCTATGTGATGTGTTTGCTGGGATCCGATGGATTATGAAGTTATGATCAGATTGTGCATGATTCGTATATGTTGATTTATGTTCTTTCATGCTCTCCGATGTGCGTAGTTACTTTGGCCAAGTTATTGTGTGTATCTCCAAGAGGGAGTAGTTATGCTAGATAGTGGGTTCATGCCCCCTTTTGTTCCTGGGCACGAGTAAAACAGCGGTGTTAATGTCTCTTTTGATATTAGTATTGCTTACTTCATGCGCTTTACTTAATGCAATTGTCTGTTGCTTGCAACTTAATACCGTTGGGTGACACGCTGGATAGCGATCCCACGGTGGACTTTTTAGACAAAGATGCAGTTGGACTCAACGGTCTTTGTTCATTGTCGTGATGCCTACATAAATATTATCATGTTCTCTTTGTCATAGCTAGATTAAGTTTGTGTTATAATCTTGTCAATTGCCCAGCTGTAATTTGTTTACCCATCATATGAGTGTTTTATTTACTTGAGAGACTCCACTAGTGAACCCATGGCCCCCGGTCCATCTTTTTACATTGATTGCAACCTTTATTCATCACTTTTCATCATCATTGCTCCACTGGTCCATTTTCATATTTTCATCTATTTCACTATATAATTAACCGCTTTGTTTTCTGCGAGACCGGAAAGATTGACAACCTTTCCGCCGTTGGGGGCAAAGTATTTTGGTTGAGTGTGTGCAGGTCCACGTCTGTTGAAAATTAAGCGCCAGAGATCTTCAACATTCACTTTGTTGTTGATTTCAAAGTCCTACTGGTTCGATAAACCTCGGTTCGTTAAGGAGGGAAAATTGCTACTTGCTACATCCACGCCTTCGCTTGGGGCACCACCCAACGCATCATTCACCGATTAGCACCTATCTACTCACCCACCACACCCTTATCCTATCCTCACACCACACACACAAACCTTCTCTCCTTCCCCCATCTCCTCCGTCCTCTGTCCTTTGTCCGGCACCACCACCACCTCCGCTATTGCGCCCGCGTCCGGCCGCGCCCACGCTCGAGCTCCTCCGCCTCCAGCCCCGCCCTCCTGCTCTACCACCAAACGCGAACATGCGGCACCACCACCATCTTCGCCGCGGTGCATACCACGCCGGTGGCCGACTCCTGGGGCTTCGGGCGATTCATCAACATTCGGGACGAACACGGCGCCACGCCGCTGCACCTGGTCGTCAGGCAGGGCCGGCCCGAGTGCGTCCACCTACTACTCAAGAATGGCGCCATCGTCTCCGCGCCCACGGGATCCTACGGGTTGCTGCTGGCGTGGGGCATATGGGGTGCGTCCGGTAGCTGCTGGCGTAGGGCGCGGACCACGTGCAGCGAGACTCGGCGGGGCGGATTTCCCCATCCCCTTCTCGAGCATCAATGACCACCGCCGCCACCACCTCCCTGGCGCTCCACCTGCTCCGCCCCACCTCCCGCCGCCGCGCCATCCTCCTCTTCCCGCGCGCCTACTCATCCCCCTCCTCCCCTACCCGCCGCGGCCTCTCTGCTCCTCCTGCCGTGCACCCCGGCGGCGCTCGCCGCGGAGTCACCACTTGTTGGAGTGGGAGCGCGTGGGGCGCCCCATCGACCCCGGTGTCATGCTCCTCGACATCTCCTTCGTCCCCGACGACCCGTCCCACGGCTTTCTCCTGGGCACGCGGCAGACGATCCTGGAGACGCGGTGCCACCTGGTTCGCGCAGTCCATCCCGTCGGCCGAGGACTTGAACTAGCGCTTCAACTCCGTTAGCTTCAGCGGCAGGGAGGGGGTGGATCGTTGGCCTACTCCACACCAACGAATAGGACTACTCACACTGGGCGGCCGCGCCGCGTGGCTGCTCACCGGCCGTTTATTTTAAAACCTGGAAATGGTACTACTTGCGCACCTAAAACTATTCGCCAGCGGTAACATTTGCTACTACTGGCGCACCGATGTAGATGTTCGCCAGTGTTATTCTGTGTTACCGCTGGCGAACATGCTGTTCGCCAGCGGTAAGCTGTTACCACTGGCGACTGTAGCGCTGGTGAACCACTTGTTCGCCAGCGGTAGCTTAATTAGGTTCGCCAGCGGTAGCCTATTTCCTACTAGTGACTCCATCACTACTAGGTGGTAAGTCCATCAGTTTAGTGTGGGTAATTCCATCACTAGTGGGTAGGTAACTCCATCAGTGTAGGGTGGGTAACTACGTATTAAAGCATGGTAACTTACTTGTTACGGTGTTGGTAACTTTTGGGTCCGAAAAACATTCATCGGAATATATACACATGGGATCTAGTTTTGAAGACCTCAACGCGAAGAACGGTGAAAACGGATCGTAAATCAGATAAATGGTTTGAGCTACAAAACATTTGAATTTTTGGATTTCCCATTTAATGTGGGATGACACAATCAATTTTGTCTTTTTCTACATATGCTAAATAACCTCCACACGGACTTTTTTTTGGGTTGGTAACTTATGTATTAAAGACTGGTAACTAACTTGTTATAGGGTTGGTAACTTTTAGGTCCGATTTTTTTATCAGAACATATCAACATGAGATCTAGTTTCGAATATCTCGATGTGAAGAGTCCAACGGTGAAAATGGATCGCAAATCGGATAAACGGTTTGAGCTACAAAATATTTTAAATTTCTGGATTTCGCATTTAATACGAGATGACATCATCAATTTTGTCCTTTTTTACATACATGCTAAATAGCCTCCACACTTAGGGTGGCTTATTTTAAGTTTCTGGAACAGTTTCTGGGTACCAAACGGTAGAAACCTAAAAGAAGGTGTCCAGATTATGATTTGCTTATTCCCACCGCAAAACGCAAATCGTGAAGGAGAGCAGAAACTGGTCCGGAGGTGTTTCTGACCAGATTCCCGAGCTTCTCCAACCCTCCTGAATCATTTTTGTAAAATAGACATATCATTGATGGAAATTACAGCCAGATTGCCACCCTACCTCCTCTCTCCTCAGATCGAACCAGTCAAATGAACAGGTAGAGAAGAAAAGAAAAGAAACGCGTCCCCGCCAATGACCAGCACGCTCCCGTCCCGAAACCTTGCTCCGTCCTCGCCCAAACCCGCCGCCGCCCGCCCACCCCCGCCGCCGCCGCCAGATCCTGTGGCTCCTCCGCCAGATCCCGCGCCCCGCTCCGCCCCGACGCGTTACTCCGCCCCCCGCCCGCCCGTCAGGTACTTGTTGTACAGCTTGTACTCCGGGTGCCCGTTGAGCAAAGCCGTAATGTTGTGAGCGGTCGTCCACGCCGTCGTCGTCGGCGCCAGGCAGCAGGACAAGAGGAGCACGGGCGGCCACGACGAGCTGCGCCCCCGCCATGGCCAAGCTAGCGATCAATTCCTCGCTCTGTCCGCAATTAGCTAGCTAGTGACAACACGGCTGTGGCGCACCGAAGTGGATCGAGTAGCTAGTAGCTAAGATGGATCTGTCGGAGTGTCATCAGCACCGCCGCCTCCGCCCGAGCGCAGGGAGCCAGGGACGCGCCGTACCACTCACAATGGTCGCCGGCTGCCGGCATCGCGGACTTGGCCATGTGGACGATGTACGTCTGGCGCTGCTCCGTCTGATAAGTTAATCATAGCCTCAAACAGTAGCATAGCCTCAAACAGTAGCATGTTTCATGGATAATTTGACAGTTGGGTTAGTTAATTGTCATTTTGTTCTTCTGATGCAAATACTCATGGATTGATTTATTTCATCTCATTGCACTCAGCCAAATGATTATGTAGGGGTGTTCCAGATATTTCACAACTCAACACATCCAATAAGCCAAATTTTCAGAAACCCAAAAGAACTCTCCAGGCAGTTTCTAGTAGTTTCTACCCACTACAGTTTCTTCCCACCAAAATCTAGAAACTTGCTTATGCATAAGCAGAAGTTTAAAAGAAGTGTCCCTTACTTTTTTTGGTTGGTAATTTACGTATTAAAGCCTGGTAACTTGTTGTGGGGTTGGTAACTCTTGGGTCCAAAAAAATCATCGGAACATATCAACATGGGATCTAGTTTCGAAGATCTCGATGCGAAGAGTCCAGTGGTGAAAACGGATCGTAAATCGGATAAACGGATTGAGCTACAAAACATTTTGAATTTTTTGATTTCGCATTTAATGCAGGATGACATCATCAATTTTATTTTTTCCAAATACTCAAACGTGAGCAACCTGAGTTGAATTGGTTTGCATAGATCTTAACCGTAGATTCACTTATCAATGATGTACGGAGCGTTCTAGAGATTTGCCAAATATAGGGTGCCCTACGATTAGATTTTCCCAAAAAGTAAGGCAAGCTCTAGGCATCTTCCCGACCTGATCCTGAGGGATGAGAAATCTCACTGTGTCCAATCAATGCAACATCCTCATTCAACATTTTTTAGAAATGCCAAGTCTTTGCAACATTCTTTTTAGAAATGACACTTCTTTTGACGAATACGAGGCTTTTAGTCTTCAGAGTGCGGCGGCAACGGTTGACACATGCGGTGATGAGGACGGCAGCCATTGAAGCGATGGCGGTCGTGGAGATTGTAGCGCCCCGACCCCAGAACTATACAATGATGCTATGTGCAACCGGCCATGCTACACAATCGAAGGTTACTGGGGTTACCAATCCCAGGCCAAAACCTTTGGCAGGCGTGCTTGGAATGGATCATCGGCGACGCAACACTTCGATCATGCCATAAGCTCAGACATAGCTGTCATGCATAATAGAGAGATCAAGACTGCGGAACAACTGCCACACATCACAGACTCTACGACACAAAGAGATCATATAGCAACTCATATATGAGAAAGATACAAATTACAAACAAAGGTCACAGACCCATCAGTATATCATGCGGAAGCGAGGTAGTAGTCTAATACAACAAGATCCAAAATATGTCCTAAGAGGCCTACAGATAAACATAACCCAGCCAGCTTGTTCCGAGACATCCCAAGCTGCCACCTGGTAACCCCAGGCTACTCGTCGATGTCCACGAAGAACCCACCTGTCTGCTCGGTGTCGTCCTCCTCTGAAACAAATAATATTCAACAAGGAGAGACTGAGTACGACGTACTCGCAAGTTTAGTAGGGCGATATAGACCCAATGATGACAAAGGCTCTAAAGCTGTATAGCAGATGTTTTGCATAAAGCTAGTTTTCTTTTATAAAGACTTAAATGACTCAAGGCATCGACTACTCAGAATGTTTTCAAAAGGAGGTAAGATAAATAAACTTTCTTCGGTTCACGTTGAACCAACAGTAGCCAGAAACCATCCCTCATCTCCACCAAGGCACTCCCTCGAACCACCCTCGAGGAAATGAACCTTTCATCACACGTTGAGTGCAACCTCTAGCTGCCAAAATTTTATTAAGTTAAGGTTATCTATGATCTTGTAAATCCATTCCTAGGGCGTCCATAACCGCGGACATGGCTTTTCGAAAAGATTAAACCCTGCAGGGGTGTACTAATTTACCCACCGGTACCGTCCGGCTCGCCTGATTAGCTCTCTTCCGGGGAAAGCTGGCAAGTGGGCGCGGTTAAACATTTACCTCGCATGAGACTATCCAAGGATCATCTGTGGCGATAGGACAAGATTATCCAGCCTATTTCAGCCCCTGCCCCCATCGCCACGCCCTAAACACCACCATCCTCATCGTTTCTTTTTCCACCCACACACTCACACGCAAATGGAAATAGCAAACTAGAGGACCTTGGATACGCCCGCACAAGTTTTTTAGTTAAAGGGGATTCCATATGTCCCCACCAATGGCAGCACGCTCAAACCTTGGTTCTGAAGACAAGAACTCGCACTTAGGGGCAAGAATGAGGCAAAACACCATCCCCGATGGCAACTCATCCAAGCCTTTTAAGCAAATTAATTAAGCACCAACAGTAACCACCATGTCCGAACATTCCATCAACATCATAATCATGGAATTAAAACACCGGACCATATAGCATTTGACTAAGCATGGCTAAGCATATATACAACAGTTATATCTTTATCAAAGGCCAACACATCAAACCTATGGTTCATAGGAGGGGAAGCATGTGACGGTTCAGGGGACAATGCATATCATAGGATACTCTATGCTTTGATCAAAAGCTGACATTGGAATCGAATGCAATATTATGGTGGATAAAATAATTGTATAAAACAATAGGAGGCTATATGCCAAGAAGGTTAGGTTATCTCTTGCCTTGTTGACGGGGCGTGTAGTACGGCTCGTCAGGGTAGGTAGGGGAACCCTCGACTCCGGAATCTATCGATACCCAAACAATCATAGAAGAACAAATAAAAAGCACGAAGACAAGTGCAATGCACAATCATGATGGTATGTCAATTTCATGCAATGGTAACATCATATGATTTAACTAACAATATTAAATGGAGTGCCAAATAATTAGTGCAATTATCTGGAAACAACCCCATATTTAACTTAGTGACCACATTTGTTCATACATTGTTATACTACTAAAAAGAGGTAAGACAAACTCAGAGATGGAGCGAGTTGGGTAAGGAGTAAAAAGAATTCCTAAGATGGTTTTCACAACTCATTTTTAGGTTAAAAATAATTTTCACGAACACTAGACTCGACATCGACCAATAGAAAGGGTTTCCTACAGGCAGTCCTGCTCTGATACCAACTTGTAGCGCCCCAACCCCAGAACTATACAATGACGCTATGTGCAACCGGTCATGCTACACAATCGAAGGTTACTGGGGTTACCAATCCCAGGCCAAAACCTTTGGCAGGCGTGCTCGGAATAGATCATCGGCAACGCAACACTTCGATCATGCCATAAGCTCAGACATAGCTATCATGCATAATAGAGAGATCAAGACTGCGGAACAACTGGCACATCACAGACTCTACGACACAAAGAGATCATATAGAAACTCATATATGAGAAAGATACAAATTACAAACAAAGTTCACAGACCCATCAGTACATCATGCGGAAGCGAGGTAGTTGTCTAATACAACAAGATCCAAAATATGGCCTAAGAGGCCTACAGATAAACATAACCCAGCCAGCTTGTTCCGAGACGTCCCAAGCTGCCACCTGGGAACCCCAGGCTACTCGTCGATGTCCACGAAGAACCCACCTATCTGCTTGGTGTCGTCCTCCTCTGAAATAAATAATATTCAACAAGGAGAGACTGAGTACGACGTACTCGCAAGTTTAGTAGGGCGATATAGAACCAATGATGACAAAGGCTCTAAAGCTGTATAGCAGATGTTTTGAATAAAGCTAGTTTTCTTTTATAAAGACTTAAATGACTCAAGGCATCGACTACTCAGAATGTTTTCGAAAGGAGGTAAGATAAATAAACTTTCTTCAGTTCACGTTGAACCAACAGTAGCCAGAAACCATCCCTCATCTCCACCAAGGCACTCTCTCGAACCACCCTCGAGGAAATGAACCTTTCATCACACGTTGAGTGCAACCTCTAGCTGCCAAAATTTTATTAAGTTAAGGTTATCTATAATCTCGTAAATCCATTCCCAGAGCGTCCACAATCGCGGACACGGCTTTTCGAAAAGATTAAACCCTGCAGGGGTGTACTAATTTACCCACCGGTACCGTCCGACTCGCCTGATTAGACCTCTTCCGGGGAAAGCTAGCAAGTGGGCGCAGTTAAACCTTTACCTCGCATGAGACTATCCAAGGATCATCTGTGGCGACAGGACAAGTTTATCCAGCCTATTTCAGCCCCTGCCCCCATCGCCACGCCCTAAACACCACCATCCTCATCGTTTCTTTTTCCACCCACACACTCACACGCAAATGGAAATAGCAAACTAGAGGACCCTTGGATACGCCCGCACAAGTTATTTAGTTAAAGGGGATTCCATATGTCCCCACCAATGGCAGCACGCTCAAACCTTGATTCCGAAGACAAGAACTCGCACTTAGGGGCAAGAATGAGGCAAAACACCATCCCCGATGGCAACTCATCCAAGCCTTTTAAGCAAATTAATTAAGCACCAACAGTAACCACCATGACCGAACATTCCATCAACATCATAATCATGGAATTAAATCACCGGACCATATAGCATTTGACTAAGCATGGCTAAGCATAGCTAAGCATATATACAACAGTTATATCTTTATCAAAGGCCAACACATCAAACCTATGGTTCATAGGAGGGGAAGCATGTGATGGTCCAGGGGACAATGCATATCATAGGATACTCTATGCTTTGATCAAAAAGCTGACATTGGAATCGAATGCAATATTATGGTGGATAAAATAATTGTATAAAACAATAGGAGGCTATATGCCAAGAAGGTTAGGTTATCTCTTGCCTTGTTGACGGGGCGTGTAGTACGGCTCGTCGGGGTAGGTAGGGGAACCCTCGACTCCGGAATCTATCGATACCCAAACAATCATAGAAGAACAAATAAAAAACATGAAGACAAGTGCAATGCACAATCATGATGGTATGTCAATTTCATGCAATGGTAACATCATATGATTTAACTAACAATATTAAATGGAGTGCCAAATAATTAGTGCAATTATCTGGAAACAACCCCATATTTAACTTAGTGACCACATTTGTTCATACATTGTTATATTACTAAAAAGTGGTTTAAATATGCATGAACATGACATGATTAGTTAGGTATTGCTCTTCTGATCATTTTGATACCTTATTTGTAATTTTCCAATTATCGAGGAATAAAATAGTGAATTAAATAATTATTTGTATTTAATTCTCTTAACCAATTAAAGAATAACTTCAAAGGAAAAGTTGTTGTCATGAGGTGACAATAACATGATTAGGTAGAATTTGAGATGCTCATCACTTTGATATTTTACTCACAATTTTTGGTTAATTATTTAGCAAGTTATGATTTTTCTAAATTAGGTATTATTTATGCCATTTTAGTATTTACTAAATAAAGGAAAAATATTTTACTCAAAAGAGCATGGCAATGTTACCAACAGGTAGGTATTGTTTTTCTGAACAATTTGATATTTTATTTGCTAAATTTGGAGCAATATTTAAATAGTTATTAATTTATTTTAAATTATTTTAATTTGTTTTTACTGTTGGGCCGGCCTCCAGATCGGCCCAGGCCGGTTTCCAGGCCGGGCATCTGTCTGAGCCCGCCGGCCTCCTGGCCGGCCCAGACCGGTGACCAGGCCGGGCACAAACCCGAGTTAGCCGGCCTTCTGGCCGGCCCTGGCCGACACCCAGGCCGGGGCAGCAATCGAGGCTGCCGGCCTCCTGGCCGGCCGGGCCGGTCCCCAGGCCAGGCGCACCGGGGCGACGCGCGGAGGTGACCGCGGCATGGTGGCGCATGGCTGCGGCGAGCGGGTGTGCGAGGGAGCGAGCGGAGGGGCGCAGGGGACGCAGCGTGGCGCGGGCTACCTGAAGGTGGCGGCGCCACCCATCTAGGGTCACCGGAGCGACATGGACGACGGCGAGCTATGGCGCCAAAACGATCTAGGGGGAGAGGAGAGCAATGGGGATGCCCGGGAGGACGATGGGCTCACCCTAGTCGCGTGGGTACCCTCGGAGTGGGCGGAGCTGCTCGGAATCGACGGCAGCGTCGCGGCGGAGCTTCGGCTGTCAGGGTAGAAGACGCGGACGGCGACGAGGCACCAGGCCGTCCCGAGACGATTCCCTTGGCAGGGAGGTAGAGGAGGTCACGGCGGAGCTCGTGGTGGCTTTGGCTTGCCCCGAGGCGGTCGTAGTCGATGGCGATTTGACGGCGGGAGCTGCTAGGTCACGGCCACGGTGCTAGCTAGGGTTAGGGTTTCCGGGTGCGGGGAAAAATGGTGAGGGGAGAGAGAGAGCTAGGGCAGCGTGATGCCCTTATCCACGGAGGCGGGGAGCACAACGGCATGGCGACCGTGGCAGGTGCGGTGGCGACATCGGGAGCGAGCTCGACAGGTTGGTGCGGTCGCTACAGGGGAGGAAGACGCCGATTTTGCGCCTAGCCCCTGGATCCATTGAAAGTTATTGCAAGCAGCCTGTTAAAGATTTAAATTGGGCACTTGAACATTTTTATAAAATATTGGAAAAATTTATGTAACCTCCCCTCGACAGGTAGAAGTTGCACAAAAATTTGTGTTCCAAAATATAATGTTTTGGTCAACATTTGTTCATAGGGTTTGAATAAGCAACTTTTAATAATTTCCAAAAAAAATCCAATTACTTGGGGTACTTAAACATTTTCAAAAATAGTAAAAATATTTATGGAGGCTCCCAATATAAAGAAGCTCCCCATATTTTTCTTTTGAATTTTTGAAAGGTTGAACTTGGATTCAAAAAAATAGAATTTGAATTGAGCCAATTTGAATTTTCAAAATTATTTCTTTGCTCTGCAAGAAATTGCCTTTGACAAATATTTATAAAAAGTATTCTTGGAACTTCCTAGACAAATTGGAAATTCAAGAATAGTTTGTTTTGCCAATTTGAGCAATGTATTTGATTTGGAAATTTGGGAAGGGTTTTGCTTCCCTTTTTACTGTTTTCCAATTGTTGCTTTATTGACTTAGCAATTTAAATATGTATGCCATGATGCAATGAAAAGAAAAAGTGAAAATTTGGCTCAAATTTTAGGGTACCAAACTGGGGCTGTTACAGGGATGTTCGAGCCGCCACCCCGATTTGAGCCCAGCACGGCTATGCTTTTCGGAGTGCTGCGAAGATTGCGGTGGGTGTCGCGAGCAATAGTAAGGAGATGGGAGCCCCACCGGGATTTAGCCTCGTGTATCGTTCTCTCCTTGTACAGAAGCATCCTACAAGCATCCCGGCTGGATTTGCTGCTTCTCAAATGGCCGTCATTGTGCCTCTACCAGCTGCTATGGTATCTTCTACACTGGCTCCTCCTTCGCCTGCACCGGCAACTGCTATATAGACTTCAGCTCTTACTCCTGCAATGGCTGGAACATCTGCAAAGCGCCTGCATTGGCTGGAACATCTGCATTGTAGATCTGAACGCATATTTGCTAATTAGGGCATCGGTGATGTCCATGCATGCATGTCGGTCACTGCCATGGTGAAAGAACATTTCTTATCCCTTGTTAGTTTTGTGTGTTAGACAACAACACTAGTGATAATTTAATCAAGTGCTAAGTGATGCAGGTTTTTAGTTAAGTAAATCATTACAACATCGAGCCCAATAATCAAAGTGAAAATATAGATAGAGAGAGAGAGAAAGAGAGAGAGAGAGAAAAATCATGGAAGAAAGTCTGCCTAGGAATACCGGATATTCCGGCCCTTGTGTGGGGCGGATTATCTGGCCCCAGTTTTTGGCTTCGGAAGAAATAGTGCCCGAAGGCGCGACTCTCTGGAACCGGCCGGATATTTTGTGGTAGGCTGGATTATCTGGCCCCTCGAAGGAATTTTGGCTTCGAAAAAAATAGCGCCCGAAGGCGCGACTCTCTGGAACCGGCCGGATATTTGAGCCAGAGTTTTGGTGGGAGGCCGGATTATTTCGGGGACTGGATTATCCGGCCCCTACTTAACCCGGATTATCCGGCCCCAACGGATTCAAACGGCTAGATTTGTGAAGGGCTATACATACACACTCCATCTTCTACCTCAAGATAGCTCGACCAGAAAAGAAAAGCCCCCCTTTGTTGCAAGCTCAAATCTCACAGATCTCCCAATTCCTCCACCAAAACTCGTTGATCTTTGGAGGATTTAAGGAGAAGGCCAGGATCTACTACTTCACCAAGCCGATTTACCTTTCCCCGTCATTCACTTGAGGGATTCGTGGTTAGGGTTTCCTTTTGGAAAACCTAGCTTGTTGTTCTTATTTGTTGTATTGTTTGAACAGATTGTGGTGATTTGAGAGCCCCCAATTAAGTTGTGGGTGTGTGCCCCAAGATTGTTGTAAAGGTTCCGGACTCCTCCTTGAAGGATTTCGATAGTGGAAGGTGAACCAAACCTTTGTGGTGCGGTTCATCGGAGAATACGGTGAGGCCTTTGTGGCATTGAGTAGGCCTTTGTGGCAAGCTCACACCCCTCCAAACGAGATGTACTCCCTGATGTCTACTACACGCTTCTATTCTTGTAGACTTGTTGGGCCTCCAAGCGCAGAGGTTTGTAGGACAGCGGCAATTTTCCCTTAAGTGAGTAACCCAAGGTTTATCGAACTCAGGGAGGTAGAGGTCAAAGATATCCCTCTCAAGCAACCCTGCAATTAAGATACAACAAGTCTCTTGTGTCCCCAACACACCTAATACAATTGTCAGTTGTATAGGTGCACTAGTTCGGTGAAGAGATGGTAAAATGCAAGTGATATGGATGGTAAAAGGTGATTTTGTAATTCTGTAATAAAAATGGCAGCAAGCAAACAAGGGACAAAAGTGACTAAAAACGGTGTATCAATTCTTTGAAAAAAGGCCTAGGCTTTATACTTTCACTAGTGACTACTCTCAACATCATTAACATAATTAAACACATGATAGTTCCCACAAAAACACATGCGTGGTAGACGTTACTCGGAAATCATTCTTTTGTGGATCAAATAGGATGAGAATTGTGTAGGGCTACGAGAAGCACACCTTAAAGTTTGTATTCCACATCTATGGACACTTCATGCTGTCACTATCCGCATCCAAAGATAGTACTAACAAACACCACAACCTATTTCTTGAATAGTCTCTTTCTTCAATAACACAAGCATCAAGAAACCTCATGATCTATTCAATCCAACAATAATAAAGAACAAACTCATGATGAAGATCCCTCTAATCTTGATGCATAGAGTCACACACGGCACCCACACTGTCACCGAGGTACCATGATCACAACGGTGACTCCGCAAATTATACTAGATAACACCACTTGAGCAACATCATATCTATTACACATAGGGAAACATCATGTATTCAACTATACTAACAAAGCTCATGATCACAACGAAGATCACATCATAGGAGAGAGAGATAACCACATAGCTACTTGTATAAGCCTCAGCCCCGGTGAGGGACTACTCCCTCCTCATCGCGGGAAGCAGCGGTGTTGATGGAGATCGCTCCGGCGGTCGATCCCCGTCCCGGCAGGGTGCCGGAACAGGACCTTCTGAACCCCCAAAACTTGTCGGCGATGGCTGCGAAGCTCTGTATCGTATTTGGAAAAATCCTTTGGGGGTTAGGGTTTTTTCATCGGGGATGATTTTATAGGCATCGGAGGCGACTGAGGGGGTGCCCGAGGGGCAGAGGCGTTGTGGCCGCGACCCCCCTTAGACCCACGGGTGGGACCCGCCCCTGGCCTGTGGGTCCCCCCCGGGGTCGCCCTTCTGGCTCCGGTCCTTATTTCTTCAATAAAAAATCATCGTAAATTTTCGTCCAATTCCAAGAATATTTCCAGAAGTAACTTTTTGCAACAAAATCATCACAAAAACAGAGAATTGGCACTAGGCATCTTGTCAATAGGTTAGTCCAACAAAATGCATAAAAATGATGTAATATGATAGTAAAAACATGTGAAAACATCACAAAACTAGAATGGATCAATAAAAATTATAGATACGTTTGACACGTATCACTCCCCTCAAAAGGAGGAACTCGGGAATACATCATTGTCTCCGCGTGCTTCACTTTCGGTTACTTCTATCCTTGTTTACCTTTACTTGTATCTTGTGTAGTTCTAGTGCTTGCTTGTCATATAGGTAAATTCACCTTAGTTGCATATCTAGAGAATTTACCTTTTGTGTCAAGCCTAAATTGAAAAAGAATTAAAATTTGGTGTAGCACCTATTCACCCCCCCCTCTATGTGCCCATACGATCCTTTTAATTGGTATCAGAGCCTTGGCTCATTATTTAGGCTTTACCGCCTAAGAGAGTATGGGTATTGAGGACGGAGATACGGGTGCTAATACTAGTGGGTTTTTGATACGTCCAAAACGTATCTACGTTTCCAAACACTTTTGCTACTGTTTTTCCTCTAGTTTGCATGATTTGAATGGAACTAACGCACTCATGTTACTTTTGTTTTGATGATTTTTTTTGCACTTTTGTGATTTTAGTATTTGGTTGGTTTTGCACCTTTAAAAAATTCATTTCTGAGATTTTGAGTCATTTTATAATCCTGAAAATATCCAAAAATTAAAGTTGTCAAAAATTCCTGGAAAAATCCTGAAAATTTTTATGCATAAAATGGGGCCCGTGCAGCACCAAAGACTGCCCAGGGGGATCCACCATGTTGGCAGACGACCCCTGGGCGCAGCCCAGCCTTGGTCGCACCTGGGTGGCGCCTGGGGCCCACCTGGCCCCCGCATGGTGAGTCTCCTCCCCATCCTTTCTCTCTCCCGACTTTTCACTCCACCATTTCCAGAACTCCTGTTCTTGCTCGATATTTTCGATCTACTTGCTCAACCCATCTTTTCTGTTGAGATTTGGATCATTTGCTCTCCGGTATGTGACTCCTTCGTTTATCCTATCAAAATTTTGAATGGTGCGGTATATCTTGAGTATTTTGCTGCTGTAGGTAGCTTGTTTAGTGAGCTTGGATGCTTGTTTATTAACTTGTTAATTAGTTTTGCTGCATGGTTTAGCTCTCTTATAGTTCCTAAAGTGTTGCCCATGAATTTTTTGCTTTAAAATCAAGTTTTATGAGGTTTGTTAAAAAAATCAGAATAGAAGGATGGATAAGCATGCTTATGGAGAGGTGTTTGAGCGGAGACATTCAACCTCCTCTAGGGTGACAAGATCTTCAGGTACTGATCCTCAATTTAGGCAATCCTATAACGAGGACTTGATGACACCCATCTTCCTTGAACAAGAAGATAAAGTTCACCCAACAATTTACCCTTGCGGTGATTTTCTAAAAGCTGCAGGTATCTATGATGATTTCTATAAGCTAATCTCTAATGCAGGGTTGGGAGAATTTGTGGCAAATGAGCAGCCACAATTTGAGAACCTCACAAGAATATTTGTTCAAAGTTTTAAATTTAACAACTCTTCTTTCAATCCATCTGTTGAACTTAAGCTTTATAATAAGCCTTGCAAGTTGTCTCTTAAAAGGCTTAGTGCTATATTATGTGCCCCCCATAAAGAGACAGCCATAAAATTTCAGGAACAACCACCTTATCTGTGGCAACTTTACAAGGAATTGTGTAATGATGATGACCGTTCGGTGCAGGGAGGTAAAATTAGAAGCATTCAATTTCCAGCTATTCGATATTTTGCTTATTATCTTGCTAGAGATAATACTAGCAATATTACTAATCTTCATCTTGCTACTCTGGCTGCTGCTATCAACAAGGATAAAACCTTTAGTATTGGTGCTTTGATTGCTCGCCGTCTTTCTACTAACAATATTAGGGGACCCATTTACCGGGGGGCGGGGGGTGATTGCTTCACGCATCCTTGCTGAAATGGGAGTACACCCTGATCCCGCAGATCCTCCACTTCCTATTGAGAGACTTGATTTTGATTTTATGAAATTGCATCATTTTATTTCTTAAAAGTCTCATCCTAACGAAATGTTTTATAAAGTGTTATTCGCTAATAACGTTGTACGGGAAGTGCTTTTGCCCAATCCTTGTTTGTTTAATTATGCCGACAGGAAGGTATGGTCGTTCTCTGTGCATGAGCTGGACGTATGCCTCGGGAGTTCGAGCTTCCACGCAGAGGCGACTAAGGAGCGGGAGGAGACCACGGTGGAGCATACCTCGTACCAATACGGGGAAGGCTCCTCGCACTACTACCAGGACGCAGGGCCTTCCTTGTCGCAGCCACCTATGATGCACCAGGGTGGAACCCATGGGGCGGCTACCACTGAGTCCCAACTTAGGCCAAAAGCCTAAGCTTGGGGGAGTACGTATTCTCACCGACACTTCACTCATTTCCATATTCTAGTCGGTTTATGCATTCTTGCTTTGTATGTTCATTTTGAATTTTTCTTGATTTGCTTTCTTGATGTTTTTTGTTCCTTTTTAGTTTCAAAAACCCAAAAACATTTTCCTTTATTGATTTTTCGGTTTGTTTATGACTTTCTCTCTTTTCCTTTTTCGGTTTCTTCATTTTGTTCTTTTCTTGCTAATTCGAAATCCAAAAAGATTTCCTTTGGTTATTTGTTTTCTTCTCTTTTTTCTTAAAATTCGAAAAGCCAAACATATTTTCCCTTTTCTCTTTTATTTTGTATAGTTGGTGCAGGGTTCGACCAGTTCTCACAGCGCCGCTTGGGCTCGATTTTTATTTCCATATTATTCGGTCATGCAAGTGAAAGAGCAATGATGACGATATACGTTGAAGTGGACATGGTAAATGGGCTGGTATGAACTCTATTTGTTTTCTCTTTTGTACATATACTTGTCTGGATGATCATGCTTTTGCTCATCTTGATACATAGTTGTATTGCTAATGTACACTTGGGAGTTCATAGTTTCTTATGATTAGTTTTAACCGTCTAGGAGTGGATAATTTGCCATGTAGAAATTAACATGTATCGCTTAATTCATAATTTAGTATGGTATTGTGGTATCCTCCTCCGAATAATTCATATTGGATTGACTTGGCACATGCTTACACATGATTATGACATGTATCCGAATGGGGTGGTTTTGACTTGAGGGTGACATGTATTCATTGAATGTTAATGCGTTGCTCCGGTACTTTGTAAAAGGAGTACCTTAATTACCTTTAGGCTCCTCATAAAGGCCCCGCCGACACGGGATGGTTAGACCAAAGATGTCGTGCAGGTATCTTATTGCAAGCACGCACGACTACCTACGGAATACATGCCTATGTTTATTAGCACCTCGATACGTTTTATTTGTTTATCTACATGTTGCCCTTCGCAATTATTTCATGAACTATCTCATCCATGCAGCGCCCGTATTTACATCCCTATGCCTACGGTGTTTTAATCCTGCTGTTACTAAGATTGCTACTATTGCTGTTTTTAAAATACTACCATTGTTACTTTATTACTGCTGCTATTATATTACTGTTGCTACTGATAAATTGCGCCAAGCAAGTTACTTTCCAGGTGTGGCTGATCTGACAGATCAACTGCTAAGGCTTATAAATATTCTTTGGCTCCCCTTGTGTCGAATCAATAAATTTGGGTTTTCCTTTCCTCGAAGACTGTTGCGATCGCTTATACTTGTGGGTCATCAGGTTTCCATGGATGATCTGAAGAAGTTGGAAGCAACCTTGACTTCCTCCATGGAAACTCAAATGACAGAGATGCGTGAAATGATGGCGCAAATATTACAAGCTAGTAAAGCCCCCGCGTCCCCTACTCCAGTGGATTCCGCTTCCGCCGCAAAGGATATAGCTTCGGCTAAATCCGGCGAGGGTAAGGTGGGTGAAGGAACTAGTAAAGACTCCCCACCTAAAAGTGATGGTGGGAAGGAGGGGTACCATGAGGTTCCTCATTGGTACTCCCCCGACCCACCCATCCCACATCCTCATATAAACAATAGGGGTGATCCACCTAGGCTAAATGCATCTTGTTTTACTAATTGGAGAATCATTGATTTTGGGTTCAAGGCCGTGGATCCAAGCAACATGACAAGGAGAGAGGTTGTTGATAGTCAACTAAATGTCATCGCTCTTCATATGATTGAACTTGCCGCGGGGGAGCAGGACATGCCTCACATTCAATACTTCACCACCGCCAAAGAAGCTTGGGATGCCCTATCCGACTTGTTTGTTGGAAATGAGAACATGAATAGAAATAGATATGATGCTTTGAGCAACCAAGCTGAGGGCTTTTTCATGTTGGAAGGTGAAGACAATGAGGACATGTATCGAAGGCTCAAGTCCATTGCAACCACATTTAGAGATCTTGGTGCTTCTTATGTGGATGATGCTTGGATCAAAAGAAAGTATCTGAGTGCTCTCGTGCCCTTTGAGCCCAATGACATGAAGAGTCTCCAAGGAAGATACAACTACCATCTAATGACCTCCAATGAAGTTATGCAAGAAATGTCAGCATTCAAGGTGGCCGTCAAGAATGCTCAATATGCTCGAGCCCGTGCCATAGGAATGTATAAAGGAACTTCACTTGCTTTGAAGGTCAAGGTTGTGGAGCATGAAGAGGACCAAACTTGTGATGAAGACATAACCAAATGGGATCCAAAAGAAGTTCATGATCTTCATAGAGATTACGTTGCTCTTGCGGCAAGAATTTTATGGAAGAGCCTGTCCAAGGCAAAGGCACAAATTTACCAATCAAGTGGTAACAAGGAGGGTGGTCCAAGAGTGAGATCCTGCTACAATTTCCAAAATCAATTTCACTTCGTTGTCGATTGCCCATGGGAGAAAAGATAAGATCATGAAGGGAGGCTTGTCCCCAAGGATAAGTCAAAGATCCCTCACAAAAAACCTTTCTTCAAGAAGAACACCTCCAACAAGAAGCCTCTAAGGATTGTGTTGTTAGGTCAAGAGGAGTACTCATTGTAACACCCAAAAAATTCGTCCCAAATTTTAGTGGTGTTTTCTCACACCTGAAAAACTTTTTCTGTTTTGAAAATGTTTTCTTCAAACCTATTGGTCTTTGGTTTGACTTTGGTTTCGCTTTCTTAGAAATTTCCCAATAATCCTTGATCCTTGTCACCCTCCACTATATTCCCATGCCATTGTTTTGTTTGTTAAACATTGGTTCCATTTGGGGATTCCAAAACCTTTCTGTCTATCCTACCAAAGCCACCATCAAAATTGTAGCTTGAAATAAATTCCACCAAGCTACCATATGGTTCCCCCATACATATACATCACTCCCCCAAAATTATTCATATTCTCTATTATGCCATTTTAATCCGAGAATTATCTAGACACCTTCCAATCATCGAGAAATTCTTCTATTTTGGGAAGGTGCATTATTCCACCTCCTGAACATTTCACTCCATTGGCCAAACCTCATTTGAGCAATATTTGAGGTACTTCATTTGTAATGCCCTTTGCATGCTATTGCAATTTCCAAAGTAAACCCTAGCTACAAAAGTCATTTGGCATCGAAACTTTGCCAAATAGACAACCTACCATATATAACAAAATATCTGATCAATATTATTTGAGGAAGCACGCTTGGCATACCCATGCCATTAGGGCATTTTTGGACACCAAATTATTTAACCCACTTTCAGGTGCCCAATTGAGCTCAAACTACATAGACATACTATATACATCCATTCAAGCCTACTGTGAATTTTGGGAATTTTTCTGAGATGTGCAAGGCCTTGGTCATTTCATCGAACACCTGGTATTCCCTAGGTTTTCTGAATCTTTGCTTATACCAAGTTGCAAAATAGCAAAAACTTATAACTAGGAAGTGGTAGAGTTTTCCTTTTGGCGCAAGGTGACCCGAACAGAATTCCCGTTTGAGCTCTGAGCTGAGAGAAACGTCCTCATGCCGATGTCAGCATGGCCAGGGGCGTGGCCATCGCTGGCACGACCATGCCTGACAGCGCCGCCACTTTGTGGTCGACGCCGTTTAGCTCCTCCCCGCCCCATTCCGTGCCCAGCAGGTGACTCCTTCCCCTAGAACCCCAGAGGCCACGCGGCGCCGGCTCCCTCTCTCCAGCGCGCTGCCAAATAGCTAGCCGACACGCTGCAGGAAAAGCGCTGTCACGGGACCCTCTCATCAGCGACTGTGCCGCCCCGACCCGTCCCATCCCTCCACAGTAGCCACGTATGCCACCCGCCCCGTGACACACCGCCGATGCAGCCTCGGGACACCTCACCCCGCCACCTCGCCATGCCATTGATGGCAGCCACCTCCTCGGGAGCCTATAAAAGGCCGCCTCGTCCTCTGCTGAGCCCGGCATGACACACTTCCCTCTTCCCCTGGAGCCCCTCTGCCCTTTTAGCTGCGGAATGGCGGAGCCCTGCTCCGATTTGGCCGAAGTCGTCGCCATCGGTTCATCAACCGTGGAGATCTCGAGACCGAGCCATTCTTCAATTAAAACCGTGGAGGTGTTCCCCTTGATCTCCTCTACCTCCCTGGTCAAACCACTTGCAAAATGGTGGCCCCTAGCCTCATCCCCATCCGGGAGTCGCCGGCGGCGAGCTCGCACGGCACGCACCCGAGGTGATGCTCCCCTGCCTCCCCATGATGTGGTCTCCCTTCTTGGGAGCGACGTGGCAGGGTGGTCCTCCCCGTTCCCTCGGTGGCCATCGAAACCCACCGGAGCGGCGATGGCCGTCCGGGACCGAGCCGGCCAAAGCAGCGTCGGGCTCCCTCCCAAGCGTCATCGACGCGATGAAGGAGGCGGCCAGCGTGGCACCCCTGTGGCGCTGACCCGCGGGCCCGTCCTGGCTCAGACGCCACGTCGGTTAAGTGGAGGCGCCTCCCATGCATCTCCGCTTCTCGGTTGCGAAAGCATACTTCACCGGAGCGCGCGGTCAGCCCAGCCCAGTTCCGAAGCGGCCCGCTCTGTTTTTTTTATCAGAGTGAGCAGCAGATAACTATCTGTCGCCGCGCCATAACTTTT
The DNA here is from genome assembly GCA_012064385.1 of Puccinellia tenuiflora. Classification (NCBI taxonomy): domain Eukaryota; kingdom Viridiplantae; phylum Streptophyta; class Magnoliopsida; order Poales; family Poaceae; genus Puccinellia; species Puccinellia tenuiflora. The sequence continues at coordinate 194,569 of QRDG01000664.1, read as the reverse complement.
GAACCGTAGCTCCGTTTGAGGTGATTCAAGTTTGTAAATTTTTAGTTTGAAAAGCTCTATCCATTAGTACATGTTTTACTTTTTTGTAAAATACTTGTATGTTCAGCACCCTTGTATGCGTGCATAGGTGTAACCCGCGATATCGGCGAACCGAGACCCTAAGCCGCGACGTGTCCGTACAAATGGTGTCGATCTCTGAAGGCAAGCTAACCACTTGCTATGAACACTCAAGAGATTATTGTTTGTTTGCATATTACTATGTCATATGTGCATTTTGATTGCTTATCACCTGTGAACTATGCGTCATGAGATATCATGACTTTGTTTCATTCCTGTAATACGATAAACCCATGTCCCGTGGCTTGAGTTCCGGTACCCCGACTAAATACACGTTGGGTCCTGCCCAAGTGGATTGAACCGGCTACGTTTCTGTACGATGCACCACTCCCCATTCCGGCGATGATGGACTAGGGAAACCACCGCAGTCAATGGAATGGAGGAACGGGATCACGTGGACGCCTTCATTAACTTTTAAATCAATCTGTGGTAGGCACTCAGTCGCCCGGTTGATTGTACTTTCTTTTAAATCAATCTGTGGCAGGCACTCAGTTACCCGGTTGATTGTACTTTCTTTTAAATCAATCTGTGGCAGACACTCAGTCGCCCGGTTGATTGTACCTTCTTTTAAATCTACTTGTGGCAGGCATTCAGTCGCCCGGTTGATTGTACCTTCTTTTAAATCGACCTGTGGCAGGCATTCAGTCGCCCGGTTGATTGTACTTTCTTTTAAATCGACCTGTGGCAGGCACTCAGTCGCGCAGTTGATTGACTTTATTTTAAATCGACCTGTGGCAGGCACCCCAGTCGCCCGGTTGACGCTAACCACCTGTGCAACATTTTTATTTATTTTCTTTTGCTTGATCAGTGGTGGCCCTATAGTCACCCGGTCAATGCAAACTACCCATTACTTGAACTATTGTGTGGAATTTGCTTCTGTTTCATGTTGACCTGATATGATGATTTTGCGTTAGACTAATCCTTTATTGTGTTGGACTAATTCTCTGTTGTTTGGACTTGTGAATGATGAAACTGGATTAAATGAAACACCCCTCCAAACATCGATAGGGTCAGTCCATAGTGCCACCAATCTGAACCTTGAAAGTAGGACCATCGTCGTCTCATGGAGGGCCTTGGCCTAGTAGGTTGTTGAGCCTCTTTTGGTGCCATCCATTGGGCGCAGTCGTTCAGTTGTGCAGTCCGAGGGGAAGTGGTCGACAGGCATGGGTTCGACTAGTGCTAGGGAGTCCGGAGCTAGGCATACCCGGTTGCGCCGGGGGATGTGCCGGATTCACCTGCCCATGTACCATGCGTATAGGGTGGTGCAGGAGAGTGTCTTAGCAAGTGGACGGTCATGTAAGTGTATTTTGCTTAGTACGACTTTGGCGTGACAACCTGAAGTAGGCTGAGTAGGGTGCACTTTGATAGGTGGATAATGCAACCTCTCGAGAGCGTGTCAACCTAGCAGCTAGCCTTGTTCCTGGGATATGGAACAACAATTCAGTGCCGGTCACACTGTGTGTCCTTGTCGAGTCCAGAGGTTAAACTTAAGTTCGGTTTGAAAGAAAGATGAACAACCTGATTTCACTAAATGAACAATAAGCTAATGCAGGGAATGTTACTTGAGTTGTGGATGCTTCACGTGTATTGGGATGACGATGTGATCATTGGGAGCCTAGAGTTAGGCCCGAGCCAACATCACTCGTGCATGCCCGAGTGGAAAGTTGAGGCCAGTGGGCCTAGCAATTTGACAGATGTGGTAAGGCCATTGGGCCTAGTTGTGATGACAGATGTTATTATAATACTCGGTACCAACGGGTACACCCGTTAATCTTCACAGGTAAGCTCTTTGTGTGATCTCCGGTACACGATCCAACCCCACCTGGCTTGGACCCTGTATTGGTGGTACCCTGTTGTTTGCTTATGCCATGTTTTATTGTGATGCCATGTTGTCATCCATTTGGACTGCCGTAAGTAGACACCTGCCTTGTTTGGAGTATTTATGTTGCTAGCTACTCGTTGCCTAATTGCTTGACTGTTCATGTCTTGTGGTTGTTTCTTGCGAGTACGTCATTGTACTCAAACTGGCTTTCATGTGGCCAGACGTCGAGAGGATTCATCTTCTACCATAGTAAGGAGATGGAGGAAGGACGTGCTAGGATCAGTAGTCCAGCCAGATGCTTGCGGAATGGAGCCTCTCCAAGCCGTCGCTTTAGTCGTCTTCCGCTGCCAGTTAAACACTGTCCCGTGCCACGCTTGGCCGTGATAATTGTAATGCCTTGATGGAAATGTAAACCATTTGTAGCCCTTTGGGCCTGATTGTGTAATGATTTCCGCTATGTTGCATTGTCGTAACGTGCGACCAGTTATCCTGGACTAGTGCACGGGGCGACCACCTCTCTGGCGACATGTGTCAGAGGGGGGGTGCCACACTCATCCGGAGAGGAAGAAGAAGAAACCACAAGTGAGGTTGCCGCCATTGCCATTACATCTTCACCATATCCTTTCCTCTTTTAATCCCCCAATGAGAATGTCCACAACACATCCGCGAGGTGTCTCATGGCAAAAACCATCGAGGTATCATCGACTCCTACTCCCACTCCTAAGACTATGAATGATATGAATGATGCTACTAGTCTTACATTAAACAGCATGAAATTCGGTTTTCTAAACAAGTGGTTGGTAGTAAAAGCACCTATCTTAGCCGCAAGTCACCTCAGTTAGGTGCTTGGGGGCTACTGATACAGGGGAAGACATAATTATGAAGAATAATTAGAAGAACTTACAGTATGAACCATTTTGAGGGCCATCAAGCTGGACAACTCCTCACTCTGTAGCTTGGCAGCTTCTTCATTCAGCTTGGAGGCTTCTTCCCATGCCTCCATGAAGAACTTGTTCTTCCCGACCCGAAGTCGGCTATAGTCAATGACAAGGTTGGAGGAGGGATCTACAGGTCCCTTCGCAGCTTCAGAAGGAGGTGCCTTGGAAGTGCTCATCAAGACATATTGAGTTTTAGCTGCTGACTGGGACTTAGCAGCCAAAGGGGTGTTAACCCGAGTCGCCAGCAAGGACTCGGGATTCGGAGGAGGAGTTGCAGTGATGGTGACTCCCGCAGAAGCAACTGCAGAAGGAGTTGTCCTTGTACTTGTTGAGGTGGAGATTGTAGAAGGAACCTCAGGCTTATGCACTGAGGTGACATCGGCCGGGTCCTTAAGTTTTGCGACCTTGGTAGAGGGGCGAGCCCTGAGAATGAATACAAATAAAGGTAGAGGTATAGTGAGCAGTTAAACAGAAAACAAACAGGTCAGAAGTTGACTTACCCAGTGTTGGTCTCAAGGTTTAGAGAAGCATTGGAGTCGGAGGAAGGCGGGGCTCCAGAATCGTAGGAGTCGACGATAGTAGGGGGAGAAGTAGATGGAGACTTGCGCTTGCGAGGAGTGGATATCACCAGTGGAGCATCAGCTGGCCTCTCCCTGCACAACTTCCTCTTCCTCGCAGCCTCCACGCCCTGTGTTTGTTTGTCATCCTTAGTAACTGGACTTCGAAGGCACGAAAGATGTGAGAGAGGCACCTTTGCAACTCCAGTCCGGCCCCTGTTCTTGGTGTTCTTTTAAGGAGTGGGAGCCGGGTCCTTGTCACTTGACGACTTCCCAGAAGAAGTTGATGCAGCAGTTGGCGGGTCCAAGTGGGAAGGACCCTTAGCAGTGGTATTAGGAGCTTCCGGAGAAGACTCCTGATTTTCTTCATCAGCGCCATCATCGCCATCAGTGACGGCTGTTTGCTTAGTTTCGACGGGAACTTCTTCTTCGTCAGCTCCCTCAGAGTCGGGCGTCATTTTCCGCGAATCGTCATCCAACTGTGCAAAGTTTAGAAAGATATAGTGAGATAAGAAGGAGTTGAAATGATACAAGAATCAGTCGAGATTGCAAATAGAGTGAGACTTACCGCTGGTGGAGGAGTTGTTACACAAAAAGGTGAAAGACCAAAGTTCTCTTGGTCCTTGATCATCTTGCCAGTAAGCTTCTTTACCAAGCGGTTGATTTCATTGTTGCTGGCTTGTTTCTCAGACATTCGTAGGTTGTCGGTGACACACCGGGTGTACTCGACGATCAGCTGAGTCCTGGTGCTGAGAGGCTGGATTCTCCAGGTAGTCCAGCAAAGCACGAGGTCCATACCACCAAGTCCATGCGCCATCAGGGTGTGAAGTCGGCCCATCAAAGTTTCAACTTTGGGGCGAGCTTCCTCCAAGCACTTCGCCTTCATGACAGGAGTTATTTCCAAGAAGTCGGGGGAGAAGTTGGGGAGGCGAGGCTTGTTCTTTGGGGACGTGTCCTTGAAATAGAAATAAGATTTTTGCCAGTCCTTGACATGGCTAGGGAAAAGAGGCTTGGGGAAAGGAGAACCTTGACGTCGTTGCAGAGCAACGACTCCACATTGAAGCAGAGGACCGCCAAAGGTCTCAGGTTGAGGATTGCAATAAAAGAGTTCAAGCCAAAGATCTAAATCCGGCTTGATTTTAAGGTAATCTTTGCAGAGGGTGACGAAATTGGAAAGATTGAGGATAGAGTCGGGGGCAAGGTTATGAATGCGGAGCTTGTAATGTGCAAGAAGTTGTTGGAAGAACAAGTTACCCGAGGGAGAGAAGCCACGGAAGAGGTGCTCACCGAAGACGACGACTTCCCCGGTGGCCGGAGTAGGCTCGACCTCCTCACCGGCGGCACGCCACTCAATGCTAGATGAGATAAGTCCAGATTGTTCATACTCATCGAGGGTTTCTTGGGACAGAATAGATCTGCCCCAGTTGGCAGAGATGGTGCGCCGATGTGCAGGCGCGGAAGAAGCAGCTGCGGCGGCGGCGGTGCCAAGGTCCACCACAGTGTCGAGTGAAGCCTTCGCGGCCTTGCCCTTCTTCTTGGCCAGCTTGGGAGCCATGGCAAGGCGAGGAGTGGCGTGCGTGCGTGCGTGCGTGCGAGTGGACACGTGCGTACGAGGGAAGACAAAGGAAGAAGACGAAGTGGAAGCAGAGGGGACAAATGAGATCTGGTCCCCCCGCTTTAATACATATAAGGGGATAAGATAAACCCTAGAGGAATGACGGCGCCGCCTGTCGCGATAAATTCGCGAGAATATCGGGATGTACGCGATAATCTCACCGGTCAAAGATGTGGCGAACCCGATGAGTTGCAAAGACCACGGTCAAAAGATGACACATGCAAAAATGAAAATGATATAAAATAATTCAGAAAGGCCGACTCTTTTCAAGGACGAGTCCTTAGTAGTATTGGATAAAGGAGTTGTCCCTCTCAGCCAACTCATGAAAAGTTACAGCAACCCGGCCAACCAGAGAGTGGGGGTCTAGTGAGGCGGACTTGAGAAAGGGAAGAGGGGTAACTCGTTTCACAAGTTCATTGTTTATATGCAGGAATTCATCTTGGAGCTAGCAGCAGGCGACTTCCGGATTATCAACTCCAATGAAGAAGTCGGAGGAAAGGAGTCGGATGAATACGCCAAGGCCATGCCCAAGATAAATTATAGGAGTACTGATGGGGGGATACTTTCCGGGTAGGCCCATGGAGCCAGAAAGTGGACCCGCCAAGACCAAGAAGGCCCAAGTTGGGTTACACTTCAAGCAACATGGGCTGGGCTAGGAACGAACCGGCAAGCCCGCCACGAGTTAGCTAAAGGAAAGGACTCGACAAGACTAGAGTCCCCATACAACCCGGAGTACCAACTTGGAAGGCAAGGACCTAGAGTAGCACTCCATGTTCATGTGTAACTCGACGTAGTCAGTAAGTCCAGGGACCCGGCCGCCTTTATAAGGGGCTTCCTTGGCCTTAGATTGATAAGTGCTAACAAGTCTCACAAGCCCTCAAGTCCCATTATCACCGAGTCTCGAGTTAGCGAGATCGGAACGTTGTAATCGATATCAACACCAAGCAATAAAGAACAAGTAGGAAGTAGGTATTTACCTCCATCGAGAGGGGCCGAACCTGGGTACTCCTTGTCCCTCGTCGAGATTAACCAACTCTCGTGTTCCTAGTCGCCATGACCCCACAACTCAGCTTCCCGGAGGAAGCACTTGCCGTGACAACCCCACGACAGTTGCCTTGGACTATTTTATGTCTAATTTGCAAGGTGAAAGCAAGAAGCACTTTGAGGCTCTCATGAGCTAATATGGTGAGGCTCAAGCTCTTCTCGAAGACAAAGTTAGAACTGAAAGAGAGGATGCTCTTGAAATTGCTTCCTTGACCATTACTCTTGAGGAAGAGCAAGAGCTTCGGGTCTCTCTTGAGGAGAAACTTGAATCTACTGAGGAGTCACATAATTCAATTATTTCTAAACTCATTAAAGAACGTGACCATGCTATTGCTAAATATAAAATGTGTAAGAAGAAAAAAGTTGAATTTGGTGTTGGTTATACTAAACTAATTGAGGATCTAGAGAAGCTTGACAAGGCTCACAAGGCCTTGGATAGTGAACACTCTATCCTCACCAAGTCTTATGAACAACTTCAAATTCAACTATCTAAAAATGATGTGCCTAGTTCCTCTACTTCTCCTTGTGATCATGCAAATGTTATTGAGGAAAATGCTAGGTTGAAGGCTTCTCTTGCCAAGGCCATTTCCAAAGGTAAGAAACCTAGTGGTACTCCACACAATAAGAAAGAGGGCCTTGGTTATGTTGCTACGGCAACGAAGAAGGAGAACTTCATGAAGGATGCAAGGACCACACAAGCAAAGGAGACTAACATTGTGGGTGGTGGTGCTACAAGGGGCAAAACCACCCGTGATGACTTTGCGGGAATTGATAACCCTCACTATATTTTATATGTTGATTTGTGGTGATGTTCATGCAAAATATGTTGGTCCACTAGATGGTTACATTGCTCCTCTATTGGGTTCCTAAGACCCTTGTTGCTAACAAAAGAGGACCCATTACAAAACGGGTACCTGAAACCAAGCAATGATCTCTTGTAGGGCTATGCTTCCGGAGGGTCGAAATGGGTGCTTGATAGTGGATGCACAAGTCATATGACCGTAAGCAAGGAGATCATGATGGAGATGAGACAAAATATAAATCAAGTAACCGTCACATATGGTGATAAATCAAAATCTGAGGTATTGGGTTTTAGCAAGGTGGTAGTCGATCAGGATATTTCCTTAGTGAATGTCATGCTTATTGAGACCCTTGGCTTTAATTTAATTTCAGTTTGTGCTCTTGGTAAGATGGGATTTGTCATCTTCATTGATGTTGATATAGTGGTACTCTTGTGGAGCAAGACTCTAAAGGTCACTTTCGTTGGGTACGTCGAAAATGATTTGTATGTGATAGACTTTCCGGGGAAAACCAAATGCGATGTGCTTATTCAGAAAGGCCAACGTGGGCTGGTTGTGGCACCGCCGCTTGGCCCATGTCAACATGAGAACTTTGCAAAGTCTTCACAAGGATGGCCATATTCTCAAACTAAAAGGAAATGTTTGTTTTGCCAAAGACCGTGTTTGTAGGGATTGTGTTGAAGGAAAGATGCATGATTCTCCCCATCCAAGCAAGACTATTATTTCATGCAAGAGGATACTGGAACTTCTCCATGTGGATCTCTTTGGTGCCGTTCCCGAAGCTAGTCTTGGTGGGAAGAAGTATTGCTCGGTGATTGTTGATGACTATTCAAGATTTACATGGGTTTATTTCTTCAAGTTGAAGAGTGAGACCCAACAAGCCATCATCGACTTCTCCAATGAAGTTCAACGTCAACACAATGTTCCCATATTGGCCATTAGGAGTGACAATGGCTCTGAATTCAATAACTACAACTTAAATGAGTTTCTTAGTGAAGATGGAATTCATCATCAATATTTCGCTACATATACCCCTCAACAGGATGGTGTAGCCGAGAGGAAGAACCGGAATCTTATGGATATGGAGAGGTCCATGTTGGCGGAGTTTAAGACTCCGTGGAGCTTTTGGGCCAAGGCCATATCCACGGCCTGTCATTCATCCAACCGGCTCTACTTTCGCAAAGGTTTGAACAAGACTTCATATGAAATCCTCACCGGCAACAAGCCCAACATCTCCTACTTCCGGTTGTTCGGTTGTAAGTGTTTCTATTTGATAAAAAGATGTCACTTGTCTAAATTTGAATCTAAAACCTTTGAGGGTATCTTTGTTGGTTACGGTGCCGAATCCCACACTTATAGAATCTTTGACAAATCCTCACGGATTATCATTGAGTCTTGTAGTGTGGTGTTCGAAGAAAATGATGGCTCCCAAGTGGCGCAATTTCATGTTTCTAATGTAGATGATGAAACACCTCAAGATGCCATAAGAAGAATGGGCGTGGGATTTTTCCGCCCCATTGAGGAACCCCTTGTGGCGGATCGAGAAGGAGAATGCTCTACTCAAGTGGAGCCCTCATCTACACCAGAATTACAAGCAACTGCTGCTAGAGCCTATGATGCACCCAATAGAATACAAGCTCAAGACCCTCTCCATGCTGATCTAGCTGAAACAGCAAGACCGGATTTTCCGACCATGGATGACCACGGATTATCCGGTGCTGGTGCCTTAGAATTTCATTGTAGCGGACCTGCACTTAAAATTTGGCAAGATCCCTGTGTATAGTGCAAATCCCTGGATCGAATCATTTGCACACACAGTTTACGATGAATACCATAACATTGTATCAATTTATTACAAAAATGATCCAGACTTAAAATAATCCATTACAACTTTGCATAGCTCGAAGCTAGCATAAACAAAAATAACAGCGGAAGACTAAATATTATTGCATGGAGTCCCAATCTTCATGTAGCCACAGGCGAAACATGTTGGTTGCAGACTCGAAACCCCTAACGAAACCTCACTCATCGTCAGAACAACCTGATAAAAGATATCAACAAGGTGGGTCAGAACCATAAAATGGAACTGGCAAGTGACACTTTGTGGACTCATACTAGAACAACTCTAATAACCTATATGCATATTTGGCTTGTGGAGTTTGAAGGCTATTTTGCATAAAGCCAATTTTATCCTATTCTTTCAAAACCAATTCTTTCTTTCCAAAACTTTAAGAGACATCCCTGGGCGCACCAGTGTCTCAAATCCCCCTTATTCACCCATCAAATTTTTAACTTAGAGAAATTGGAATGTTGGGATCCTCCGTTGACGTCCTTGTTCAGCTGCTCAGAATTGTCCGTAACCGGGGACACGGCTATGATCATAGTTTTATACTCTCGAGAGTTTGTGGCACTTTCCCCACTAGACTCGATCAACCCATTCTGTCCTTCACCCTCATTTAGTGAAAAGGAAAGGAGAAGATCGAGACGAGACTTTTTCAGAAGTGTCTTCCCGTGGTACTACTAGCGAGATCACTGCCGTCCTATCCCTCTACATCATCAGATCTCACTGACCCAGGTCCACACAACTTACTCCGTCAAGACAGAGCCCATATGACTAGTGGCTGCACTGGAAGCAATCCTCACTTGGAGTAACTTCAAATCCCTTTGATCCTGGGTGGCTTTCCGCAAGTGTGATTCATCCTCCTAAGTCAGGGGACCACGTATGATCCTTCCTCCCAAAATAGGGAATCACCCTCTTCTAACAATTCATCCTCCCGTATATGGGGAATTGGCTTTATTCCAACCACCCACCCAGGTAGTTTATTAACTTGGTAGAATTTTCATTAACTTTGATACAAAACACATAGCATAGCATTTACCTATACTACTAAGTTATCATATAGGTACTAGACACTAAGGAATATTCTAGGGTAATACTAAACAGGTCTAGCATAGCAATACTAATAAGCCTATCATAGCAAATTTTCTAAGTAAAGCTACAACAATGCATATATCAAAATAATAGGAATTTCATGAATGTGCCACTTGCCTTGGCAACAGGAGTGGCAGGAGTAGCAACCACCAAAGTCTTCGTGACTCTCCGAATAAACTAATAAAATAAACAAGCCACACATAAACAAACAGAACAACAATAATCATACAAAAATAATAACAATACAACAAAAATATGCTATGTATGAAATGCAATTAAAATCATAAGAAAAACATTAAACTAAGTTTTCTGGTTTTAGAAATATGCATGAAGTCAAAATGCAATTAAAACAATTTTTATTATAACAACAATACAAAACAATTCCCAAAAAGGGAATAAACACAAATTGAAAACTACTGTTAAATAACTAATTACAGAAATATGGGGTTTGTCCTACTGGACAGAGGGTTTCAAAACTAAACTAACCCAATTGGATTTACTCAAAAAGCTATTTTTAAACTAGAGTTATGACAAATTTACTCAAATTTCACATTTGAAATTCAAATAAATTTAAACTTGCCAAAACAGAAAACTAAAACGCCAGAAAGATTCTACAGGTTCTAAGGATTTCAAATATATAAAAATATTTGAATTTGGCCCATCCAATAAAAAGATATGATAAATCTAAGATCTAGGGGGTTTTCTGCAAAACAGATATTTAAATCTAAATAGAAAAGTCTTTTTCCACACTGGCGCTGACTGGATCTGACATGGAAGCTTCTGATTGGCCAGGGGTGCTGACTGTGTGCTGACTGGGCATGCTGACTGTGCATACCGATTCGAAATTAAAGGATCTAATCGTGGCCGTCCAAATAAGATCCAACGGCCTGAGATCTAGGGTTTGATACCTTGCCGGCGTGGGTCGCCGGAGAGGACGGTGCGCGGCGGCGATGGCTCGGACGTCGACGACGATGGCGCTCCTGTGGTCCCCGGTCTTGTAGAAGACTACGACGACGTGCAGCGCGGGACGGCGGAGCTGATGGCGAAGGGGCGTCCTCGAGTTCGTCCTGGTGCGGCGGCAGAGCGTGACCGGAGTGGTGCGGTGCGGCGGCGAGCTCCTGCCGAAGATGAAGAAGTCGTTTGGCCGCGGGAAAAAATTAAGGAAGATGTCAGGGAGGTGCGCGGCGACACGGAAAGAAGGATGGGCAGGCTCTCGGGCTCGAGGCTTACCTTTTCTCGCCGGAAATGGAAGAAGATGGCGGCGGCTGTGGCGGACTCCGGTGAGCCATACGACAGCCTGGGGGCGTTATTCGAGAGGGTAGGAGAGGGGAAATGCGGAGGAGGAGCAGGGCTTCTTATAGACATGCTTAGCGCGGAGATTGGGGCCTTGATGGCGAGAAATCGCCGGGGAGGGAATCACGGCCGCGGTGAGCTAGCGCGGGCGTGATTTGGGGAAGACGATGACGTCACGCTCGCGTCATCAGGTGGGCTCCACGGTCAGCGAGAGAGGAGAGGGAGAGGCCGGTGGTGGGCTGCTGCTGGGCTGCTGCCGGGGACCATGTTGGGCCGCGGCTGGGCTGGCTTTGGCTGGCTCGGCCGGGCTGGCCCTTTTCTATTTTTTTTTGTTCCTTTTCCTTTCTATTTTCTGTTTCAAAATACAAATAACTTTTGAAATAATAGTTCAAACTGATTCAAACCAATTCGAATAATTTTGTAAAATCAAAATAATCCTTTTTAAATACTTTGAAACCTCTTTCCATAATATTTTATTTTTAAATAAAATCAATTATGTAATAATTGCATAATTGACACCTTTAGGTTCAATAACAAATAGGCTTTATAAAATCTTTTGAACTCAAATAAAATCCAGAAAAATAATATGAGTGGTATCATGTGGTATAACCATGACAAACTCATTTTTGTTTTTTACCCAAAATAAATTACCCCAAATACCTTTGGCATTTAAAGGTAATAGGTGATTTTTCCAAGGTCAAAAT